>JACJUY010004271.1:38766-50145 GCA_014220935.1 Platorchestia sp. MABIK | reverse complement strand
ATAAGTTTCGAGCCCACTTTTGAAAGCCAGGTGGCAGGTGTGAGCATCGCTTACATCAAGAGGTACGGAATCCCAGAATTCGATACCAGCAAAAAGAAAGCTGTTTTGAGATGTGGCTTTTGAGAAAAAGGGAGAAAACATCGAACTGAATTACCCGCATTCAACATATTCTGGATTATCTATTTCAGTTATAACTGTGTTTAGACAGGATGTTGTTCTGCATGGCAAACACATTTGCTTTTGAGGTTTCTTGTATTTTCTTTAAAAAAGATTTGGTGCAGAGCGATCGCTGTTGTAAAGTTTTTTCGCCTTTGTGAAGACGAAGCAAACGTTTACTTAAGCAACACACTGAGAAGACTCTACGAATCTCTCCCGAAAACAAAAGTTCTAAAGTGAAATTTGTAGAATAAATTAGAGATTTAAAGTAGATTAAAAGTAGATTAAATTAAAGGTTAGACTACTTCTTGGTCTTTGAACGTACAGTAATTTTCGATGTGCGTCTTCTGTCATCACTGGCATAATTGATGCAATAGGAAGTATTTCGTACCCCTTAGATATAGAACGTTATACTCCTAACGAGCGTTCGAGTTCCATATACATATACTCTAAAAACAAACATTAGTTTACGAATTATAGAACACCTTCTTCGTAAATTTTCCCGTACTACGCTTAAGTTTGTCGCAAGAGCGCACAATTACATAACCAACTCGGAGCTTTGCGCTTGAGCAAGGTGGAACTCACCAAAGTGAGTAATAAAATATGAATTCATTTAATTTCCTATGAGATAAGTTCGCATAAGATGAAGTGTTAGCTGAACTTCATCCGATATCGTAAGATCGGACTTCAGAATATAAACCCCAGTGGAGCTTACCGGCTGGATTAAAAAAGATTTTTTCGTTTTTTCTTTCATAGGAAATTTTTTTTATCCAAGAAAGCTTTGAGATCAGAATAAAGGGTCCTAGTAGAGCAAAGAACTGGATTAAATTACAGTGAACTACTCGTTT
The DNA here is from genome assembly GCA_014220935.1 of Platorchestia sp. MABIK. Taxonomy (NCBI): domain Eukaryota; kingdom Metazoa; phylum Arthropoda; class Malacostraca; order Amphipoda; family Talitridae; genus Platorchestia; species Platorchestia sp. MABIK. The sequence goes on along the minus strand of JACJUY010004271.1, from coordinate 49,141 downwards.
TCTGCGCCCATCACGAAATCATCAAAAAAGCCTCAAAATTAAAAAATAATAACACTTAACTTATTTTGGGGAAATTAGTAACGAAGTTAGTTGTGTGAAGTTTTTTTTAACAATTTTTACATTTTGATATTGGGTTAGCGGCTACAAAGGTTTTTTCTTTTTGAGTACGCAGTTTTCTCTAAACCAACAGCAACGCACTAAAGATTTTCAAGGTGACAAACTTATTTTTTAGGTGGGCGAATTAACGTGCAAGAATTGAACGACGATAAATGCCAAGCGAGAAAACCAAGGTGAAACTTGTCGCCTTTTAGATTATTCTATTGAATGACCACATAAAAATGTCTAGGCTAACTAAAGCGCTTCTAAAAATTTACCAAGATTTAGAAATCTCGCAGTAACATAATAATATCAGATGTGTTTTCTCATGATTTCCAGAGAAAATTTAACCACGAGAAAATTTAATCAAAGGTTACTGTTTTATGCTGGTAGTAAATTCTCGTCTCCATGTTCTTAAAAAAAGAATGATCAGAGGAGGATCATTGGGGTTTTGGTTTTATTCTAGCAAAACAATTTGGTTTTATTCTAGCAAAACAATTTGGTTTTATTCTAGCAAAACAATTTGGTTTTATTCTAGTAAAACAATTTAGTTTTATTCTAGCAAAATAATTTAGTTTTATTCTAGCAAAACAATTTGGTTTTATTCTAGCAAAACAAGTTGGTTTTATTGTAGCAAAACAATTTGGTTTTATTCTAGCAAAAAAATGTGTCCCGATGCACAACATGCACAACATGATCCATAGATTGCAAAATGAGGCACTGCTTATCGGCTCGAAGTTAAAAGCTTACCAAACGGACAGCAGTATGAATTTTTGGTAATTAGTTTTTTACTAATAATTATTATTTGTTAAAAATGTAAATATTATTATTCATATAGAAACATTTCAGAGTGAGTAACTGATATCAAAATGTGCATCGAAAAATTTTTTGCAGGTGCGCACCAGTGATTTTGTAGTATTTTATAAAAATCCCTTGAAATTGGAATAGCCTTGAGATTCATTAAATATTCTGACAAAAACATTCCAAATAAACACAAGTAAATACATTTGCAATAAACTGTGATGTAGTGAAAAAATGAAATGGTTCAAGATGAACGAGTTCATTCATTTTATAATATATCATTTTATAAACAATACCGCTCTGCAGAATAACCTTAGATGTAAAACTTCCACTCTTTACTTTGTCGTATTGAGTTAAAAGTGAGCTACTTCAGTGTAGTAAAATATGCAGGACAAAATTACTTTCAATGAAATGCGTCACAATGAGTGTTTTGATTGTCTCTTCCAAAAAGATGATAAATGGTGCCTTCTTTCATGACTAACTTTTACGAAGCATTATGTTTTCCTCTTTATTTGACTTAAGCTTTAGCTGCTGTGCCACAATAATCGATGAAAAGCGATAGATTTTCTTTGTGTGTTCAAAACAAATGAAAATACGCACGTCGACAGCTAGAAATCAGTGTAATTTTAATCATCACTCTTGAACTGATAGTTCAAAACAGTTGGTACAGTTGTTAGACAGCTGAGATGGTCCATGACAGCGGTTAGACTGCTAAGACTATCACTCTTGAATTGTGATGTACGCAGCGACTGAAAAATAGTTACTCCTTGATTAATATTTAATTTTGCATAGATTATCCGTACAACGTGGTTCGTTGTCATTCTTTTTGCTTGATTCATTCAATTCTTAATATTTTCTCAGTATCGAAATCATAATGGATGATAATATAGCCTAAAGTTTGCCACTTTTTCCAACATTCAGACGGATGTCAATCTCCAACTTAACGGATTTATTTTTTACTTATCCTTGATTAGTGGCAAACCAACAAACTCATCTCACGCTCAATTTTACATTAACATGCAAATCAAGGAATACACAAGAATTAGTTTGCGTTCTTTCGAAAGTTTGAGTCTGAAGTCAATTCTTAAGAATAGTATACAAATATGCCCACGTAATGGTTTGACGATGAACAACACTGATATTGCACATCGCAACTTGGTCCTGTCAGCAGTTCTCAAATTGTTTAAATTATAAAGGCTTCAACTTCCAATGCGTAGGAACTCGTTGCATTGCAATTGTGTTATGCTAGTATTATATTTAAAACATTTGACTGAGTTTATCTAGAATGGATTTCATAAATAGAATAAAATTGCCAATTTTACTAGACTTAAGAAACCATCTACTGCTGTATCGCTTGTGGTAAATAAATTGTTCAACATTGGTTAAATTACAGTTCGTTTAAGACGTCACACTCGACCTTCATGGAGGAGTACGGTAGGCAGTGCTGGATGCTGCACGAGTGCCTGTGGCTCGCCGACAAAAACTTTTACAACCAAGCAGAAATATGAAAGAAAAAATACAAACATATTCGGACTCAGCAACAAGTTTGATAGCAAGACAGAGGTCCACATGGCTTATGCTTGTCCTGTCCATTGAAGTTGATGCATTTCACAAACTTGTGTGTTGTATGCCGTGGGTCCCCTTTTTTCGAGCAGTCCAGAATTAACTGTTTGGACAGAAGAAAATTGGTCCTGGATCCACCTTATTTCGGATGCTTGTGACGTACTGATGAGATGAGCAGAGTTCTGATGGACTGAAGAGCGGAGACAGGATTTAAATATAATGTAAGTTGTTCCGTCGTTCAGTGGAACTGCATCTCAGTCCAACACTCTCATGATCACAAAAGCACGAAAATTAGCGACCATTATGGCTCCTGCAGGTCAATGCCCTTCATTAAAACGCCCTACGTACCATACATGGATTTTGTGACTTTCAAATTTTCATTAAGATTTCATGTTAATAGATTTTAAACAAGTCGTTAAACATGTGTCTGGAAGACTAGCGCTAGTGTGGCCATGCGAAGATCCATAAATATCCTCGTGAAGCGTGTGATCTTTGTCTCCAGTGTCTGGAACCCATAAATGTCATTGTCTGGTGCTTGTAGATGCTTTTGCTGGGAGAATATAAAATTTAGAGTCCGGCTGCAAGCAACTTTTTATGATTTAGTCGATTCTGAATTAGAGACCTCAACCTTTTCCATCTCAACACGTGCCGTAGCCACATTTTTCGTGTTAATATTCGCATCAATCCCTTTCTCAACCCATTTTGATATTATGATATTAGACAACTGACAATTCATAATAAAATATGCAAAATTGTGGGATCATCAGCATCAATAATCCATCTAACTGAAATAAAATGTTCACAATGATGATGCAGGCAGAGGTCATCGGTCATGAACCTTTTAAAAATGCAAGTGCGTCAAGGACTGACGGTCATCACAGAGCCCGAGGGCTGTCGGCGTGCATTGAGCCGGATGACATTGGTGGACCATAGAAACCCTTCTTTAAAACCTTGACCGTGGTGGGTTACCCTCAAGTTCAATATTCAACTCAAATTTAAATTCAAAAGTTGTCAGCAATTTTTTAAATGCCAAGTATTAATTGGGTTCATTACATACCAGCAATTTTAAAAGTTTGTTAATACTTTTTCAAACGACCCATCGATGAGTTATTTTGCAGCAGGAAGAAATTAAGAAATGCAGCGGGAAGAAATTAATACGACCCATCGATGGGTCGTATCGCAGTCCACGTGTTAATACTTTGACCGCGATGGGTTCAACCAAAGTTCAATTTTAAACTCCAAGTTCCAAGTCTATTGTAGTAAGCAAATTTGAAAATAGCAAACGTTAACTGAATCGTGCTTTCATTTACAGTAGCTTTGAACAAGTATTTATGTAAATTGAGCTTGTGACTACTGGTCGGTCGGCAGCATTTTGAAAATTCCCTCCGTGTACACCGGCGGTTCACATCACAGTCAAAGTGTTGAGCTCCCCGATAAGTGGGATGCATGCCGAAAATCTAAATGAGATCTTCTTCGGTTCACCAGGAGCTAATGAGCGATTTTATCCGCCAGCTTCCAAAGGAGAGACATGCTAGCAGAGAAGTAGCATAATGACCCCTAAAAAGAGTGGCGTCTCGCGCATTTTTATTTTGTTTAATGGCAACACAGAAGCTGAATTTGGTATTCTGATGAACTTCGTGGTCGTAAACGCAGTTAACGATCACCCATGAGATATTTAAAGCCACACCTTAGGGTGAAAATCTAATTGAGGAATGTAAACGCAATAATTATTGGAAAATAGTTGAGGTGGTAGCAGAGTCTGAAGTTTTTGCCGTATCTGTTAATTGAAAATTAGTTATTCTAAAATTGTAGTTAAGAAAACTTAAAAAGTTCAATTTTTCACTTATTTATCGTGAAATTCATGGAGATGAGCTTAAAGAACTTTCATGTTTTTTCAAATCATTCAGAGTAACATCAAAATTTTAAGTTTTGAGAGCCGTTGGGGAGTTTCAAAATAAACATTGTATAGCTTTTAACGTGCGTAAATGTCAGAATCTATCGTGTGTATTTTTTTTAAATAAGAGAATACAACATGGAGTTATGAACATCTTCTAATTACTTCTTTTGTTCGTTCTTAACATTTAATTCAAAATGTTGTACACCTTTCTGTCGCTAGCCGTTTTTAATCACAAGTATAAGAAGAATTAAAATTAGGAGTAAAACTCATTGAAAATGATTCACAGGGCTAAGCATCTTGTACACAAATGTCACCATAAAAACAGCATTTCAGTTACTAAGACCAATAAAAATTATTATCGAATGCTTTTTTGTTCACAGGACGAATTTAATATTAAAAAAATCAATAGAGATGATTTCAATTCAATCATATCAAAGTCTTCTCTTATACCTGTGAAAATTTGCACCAGCCATGAAGTCTTGTAACTGACTGCTGGTAGTATGAGGTGTCATAGCATGAGGTGTCACAGCATGAGTGGTCACAGCATGAGTGGGCACAGCATGAGTGGTCGTAAAACTTAGGCCTCATGCTAGCAGTGCTCAATGGTCATGAATCTCGGTTTCCGTATGATTAAATCCATGATATTAACGACAGGTGGAAATCACCTTAGATCTTATATTCACTTTTACACACTGTAACCCTTTCATGCAAATCTCAGACTATACAGGTTAATGAATGTATACCTAGCAATTAGAGAGAAATGATCAAACTGTTACTCAAAGCAAAAATCAACTGCATTACGGACGCACACTTGAATCTGGACTTGAGGGAATGATGAAAAATATGTCTCTTTGAACTGACATTCTGTTGAATTTCATTCCAACAAAAAAGATTTAGTTTCATTGAGGTAATCAAGTAATCCCTGAAATAACATATGATTGAAGCGTATCGAAAAAATCGGAATAAGCTACTTTAGTGAGTCATATCCATCAACTACACAGTCCGGACTCGCAACTGACATGCATAACGCTGAATTTCAAGCAAGTGTTTTCCCAAAATACGGTAAGAAGGCAACAACTTTAATGGGTAAGCTTGAAACATCGGAAAATTTTTTAGAGACTCTCGATGACCTTTTATCGCGAGCACTTGACAATCTTGCTCTCGTCCTTGGCTGCAAAATTGCTTGTAATTCGATACCTCTGCTTCATTTCAAAGGACACTCAAAAGGGGAATTCTGGAGCAAATGAAGCTTGATCAAAGCAAATAAGGAAGTAGCTTTGTGCTTGCAAAGTGCAGGGGACCTTCGATCCAGGGCCTGTGACAAGGTTCTTCTCAGGGCAAGGGTTCTCAACCTGGGGTGCTTGCAACCTGGGGAGAGGCGCCATGGGCCCCGTGCCCCCCCCCCCCCCTGGCAGCGCTACTGATGGTACTTCAAGTTATTGTTATTGTTTTGTACGTAATCTATGTAGAGTAACTGTGTATTGGGATCTGTACGTGTGCTGTGTTAGGGATTTAGCAAATAAATCACATGGAGAGTTTTTTTGCGGTTCCTCTACTGTGTTATGTTAAGGAGAGAACGTGCATTTTTTTCCGTTAAAAACAATTCATGATTCTTAATAGGAGTACATATTCAGTAACGTATAAGAACAACCGCATCAAGATATGTAACCAAGTTTACAATTTCCTTGAAAGTATCTTGAGATTCATTTGAGACTAGAGCCAAAAAAATGTGTGAAACAAATTTTTTACATGTACATTTTATTTCGTAATTAATTTTTTCCTCAATCAAAAAAAAATTCATTGACTAAATGCCAGTATATTTGGTGAGAGGTTCTGGATCCGTTGAGTTTTATTTAGCGTCTAGTTTAGCATTATTCTTCAGCGTATAAGTGAATTAGTACGAACAAGTATAAAGATAAAGAATTTTTTTAGTTTACGTCGAAAAAAAGAAAAACCAAGATAAGTGTTACATTCATACAAGTACCAATATTGTTCAATTTGTAGCAAATCAAAAATTTGAGAGCAAATATATTTTTTGTGCAGGATCGTTTCAAGGAACTTCTTTTATCACATTTTTATGTTACTTTCTGAAAGAAAAAATTATGAGGCCCTGAATGTTATTGCAAGGCGCATAATTAGGGGTCGTTTTTTTGGAGGAAAAAGACAATATTTTGTGTTTTTAATATAAAAACGACAATATTTTCTGAGAAAAATTGTAAACTTAAGAAGGGTTTGAATTAAGTTCAAGCGCAGGAATAAAAAAATTCATCTCCGAAGAAAAAATCCCTGCTTCGTTCGGAATACATCAAAAAATTTCAAATAAACTAATATTCGAGTGCTTATATTTGTTGCTCTGGAATTTAGGGGGCTACTGAAGAGAGAAAATTATAGACTGAAGAAATTATGACGGTGATTTTGGCTGAAATGGCTGATCTTTGATGATGAGTGAAGTATTTTGCAGAAACACCAACTTCAAAATTGACACTTTAATCAACTCAAATTGATGCTTCATTCAACAATTGTTTTTTATTGGATTAAATTTTGATAATAGACTGACTCATGGTGGAATTTGAATCGTATGAACACCTTAGATGACGATGGTTATGATTTTTTAGAGAGAAAAACAATTAGCCTTCGGCATATACAGGAGACTCGAGACCCATACGTCTCGACGGTCGCGAGGCCGAGGAGCCCTATGGGGACAACAAAGGGTATTATAAGAAAAATAGGCCAAGTCATTTCGGCCATTTTTTGTAGCTCGCAGTAAAACGAAATTAGTCTCAGTCGAAGCTTTCGGATGAATTTGCTTTAGCCACCGTCAAGGTCGAATGCGTATTTTGCGAACCCTTTTGTGGTAGACAGGTTTCAAGTGTGCAATTGGAGCGATATTCATCATCCCAACAGCATTACCTTTACGTTTTGAATGATCATTGGGCGTTGACTGAACAGGATCTTAAATTTTTGCTGAAGAAAAAAGTGTGCTCGGAAATTTTTAGAGAAATCTCACTCCCCAAGATGTGGTTCGGCAATATGGGGTAAAATTGATGTTCTGGCACCATATAACGAAGTAATCAATGAATTTACTTCTCAGAAGTGACGTATTCCTTCTCATCAACTGTCCTCTCAAAGTCTTGTAATCATCGTTGGGCGTTTCCCATCCCTTGGAATAATATTCTGCAGTTGTATCCCAGATACTGCTAATTTGTCCGTACACTGAGAAAATTTTTGTCACAAAACCAGCGCACAAAAGTGTGTCAAAAATATACATTATTAGTCTATGTATTATGACACACTTTTGTGCGTCATGGGCTTATACGATACACTTAAGTGTGCCAACCATGACACACTTAACGTAAGTCAATTTTATTTCACAAAAATATTTCATTTTCTTCGAATGGCCACTGATTACATTAATAAACAGACAACGTCTAAGAATTAGATGAACAATTAACGAAGGTATTAAGATTTTTGAGGAGAATTGTACTTTATTCATAAAATCTAAACGCAGTTTGCTTTTCTACTAAAAGCTTGGAGCCATTTGAACCGTGAATATGTGATTTAACTCTCTCAACCGCTTTAATATGTGGTCAAAGGAAATACTTCAATGTGTATCAAAATATTTCTGAAAAACCGTACGACACACTCCGTGGTGTCAAAATTTCTCTCAGTGTATGTCCGAAAGGTTATCTATTTTCGTCCTGATGATAACCCACGAATTATCGTTGATGTAGCCGTTTCCCATTTCTTGGAATAATACTCTGCAGTTGTATCTAAGATACTTCGAATTTGCCCGTATGTCCAGGAGGTTATCTATTTTCACCCTAACGATAACCCACGAAAAGGTTGAAAGCTCTGCGCAATATAAGCCTTTAATCGTGAAATTCTAAATTTGTACGAGCTGAATGGAACCGAGACATCTTTAGTCCATTCGTTAGAGTGAACTTAATATTGTTCTTGCTGCGTCTTTCAAAAAATTGCCGAAACAAAGGGTGCGCTGTAGAAGGAGTTTTCCTTCATGTGTTTACATTATGGACCTAATTTTGCAGCTGCAGACTTCCTCAGGCGACGCAACGAAATTATAAGCTTTTGAGTTAGGGGAAATTATAAAGGATGCTTCCACCTCGCCTGAAACCGCGGATATTTTGCATTGACGAAAGTGTTGCCTATTCGAAAAGAAAAGTTATTGCTGTCTTCAAAACAATTAACTATTTTTGAATAAATAACCGTCCAAGGTGATTTTCATTTCAGTATGCTGGCTAGTCACTTAAAAACAGAATAATTTAAAACTTAGTCTTCGCTAGGATAGAAATTTATTGATGCTTGAAGTGAAAAGGCTGTAATTACTGACCTGGAGTAAAACATTTCATGGGAGATGAATGCACCAAACGCAGTGGGGTAAAAGCCATGTAAGAAACGAAAGGTTGACATGTGTTCAATAATGGAGCAGAAATCAGTTTTCCATGCAATAGCGGCTTGCACATCTTTTTATGCTTCCAATGTGGTGAATATTTGAAAATGAAAACTTTCAAAGTTATTCAAAAGTATTGGTGGAGCTCTGGTTTAGCAAGTATGAAGTGCTTGGAGCAGATTTCTGAACACATGAAATCTTTGAATTGCAGATCCAACCGGAACTTTGGGTAAAAGCCTACTAAAATAAAGGTAGGCTTTAAAACAAAGTAAAAAGCCTACTTTGTGTAAAAGCCTTTGTCGAAAAGCCTACTCTTATCAGGTAGCATCCACTACATAATAGCACACAGTTGTTGCTTGGTTGGTTGGTCCGTCTCTCTGTCACGCTCACAAGGATGCTTAATGACCGTATCTGTGATCCGAGTTTCACCAGTGCACAAGTACAGGAATATTTTAATCGCGGGTACTATTAGGGTGGGTATATCTGTTTGTCATTCTTGCCTTGAGAATGATTTTAGGAAATTATCGAATCCCGTAATTCTTGATGGGTCCAGTACACTAGTAATTATATAAAACAAAGCACTTGTCTAAGCGATATCCTTAAGGGTGGTTTGGGAGTAAAAAGGTCATGAAACACTGCTTCAGAGTATTGTGGACCTGTGTGTCCGACTACTAAATATGGAACCACTACGCTCTGTCGCGATGTTCGTCATTGAAGAATTCTCAAAAACTTTTGAGTCTGACGATGACGGCAGCTTCGGTTTTCATCAGCTGAAAACTGACATCTTTTCGCAAGGCTAAATCCCGTTGCAGGGTGGCCCAAAAAACTTGAACCCCGAAATTAAACAGCAATTAGTCATTATTTTTTTCAACAGATTCTATTCATCAATATATCAGAGATACATTCATGTATCATTCTATATCAGAGTTATTGTTTTTGTCGCTCACTCTTCACATCATGGATGTCATTGCCGGTGTATAAATTGTGTAGTCTTGATGAGATGACAACATTAGTATTCGTTAATCTATATTTACATCGATGAACAAATTCATGCTTAATAGCTGGTAGGAAAATGTGTTAATAATCATGACTTGTAGATTGCATCTAGGTAGAGGCCAGCAATAACGGCTTAGTTGACAACTTTACTTCCTTATCTCGTCTGAATTCGCGTAGCTATGGTGACTTACGAATGGGATTCGAACAACTGTAGTATCCAGAATGATTTCTCTTCTGAAAGTGTGTGTGTTATTTTTAATTTAAGCCTTCATTTTACGGGTTGATATCGGAGTTACCTCGAATAATCCACTCGGCAAATACGCACGAGTATGCTTTATATCTTTAACTATTGCACACCTGTGCGATTTTAGAGTTTTTATTGAACAGAAATAGAGATGAATTTGAAACTATATTGCGATATTGACCGCTTATCGTTGCTTTGCAATACACTTTCATACTTACAGCAGGCAACACGCACAGCCAATTCATACCCACTGAAATACATATGTTTAAGTATTAAGACTTTCTCGAATGCTTTTTTGTAGCCGCTCTATGTATGAGCATCAAAGCCAAGCGTCTAAATAGGACTACTTTTATAATTTTATTTATATTGA
>JACJUY010004271.1:27149-38704 GCA_014220935.1 Platorchestia sp. MABIK | reverse complement strand
TTACAATTTATTTGTGTCAAAATAGGGCTACTTTTATAATTTTATCTATATCTAAATAGGGCTACTTTTATAATTATATGATATGACTAAAAAGTTCTTGTATATTGAGTTATGTTTTCTGATAAACCGTAAAATAAAACGTCTGTCAAATTATTTAAACTTCTGGAGAGAGGATGTAAATTTGGCTCCTCTAGGTTGAATTTTAAAGCACTATTATATATTTTTTTTTCCCAATTCAACAGGTTTCCTTATCAAAAACTCTTATTTTGTGTCTCCATTTGCTCATGCATAAGCTCGGGTAAAATTTCCATTCATTGATGTTGGAAAAATGACTATAATTTTTATATTTTAGGAGTTTTTTCAGTCTCTCTAGTCTTGTTCAGTAGTTGAACACCTATAAATTTCCAAATCAGTTTGAGTGAACCAGTACTATGTCAAACTCTATAAATATTTGACACTACAAAGTTCGTTCCTTAAAACCTCCAAATAACTGTTCGCTCAATGTCAATCGCTCAGAGTGATACTTTAAAACAAATAGATTTATTATATAATTACAGTCAAGAATCGTGGCGGAATTAAAGAACATCAGTTAGTTCACGCTCGTTAAATGTCAAAAATGTCGCTTCTTTTTACTGAGCCCAACACTACAGAGTTTGAACCCTTTTCTGGCATGACAACCTCCTTCGTCCAGTTTAGATTCGTCCCCATGCCGATTAGTGTGGAACCAAAACAATGGCGACTTTGTGTAAGAGGTCTTGAATCTCAGCTGAAAAGAAAAGAGCGCAACGAGTTTCGGGTTTGCAAAGCGATTTAATCGGAGAAGAACTCGTGAATTCTCGAGAGTTGAGTGAATTTCTTTGTAGTAGTAGGACAAAACATGGCTTTCTGTTTTAAGACAGAACAATTAACAGCACTCAGAGCATTACTACAACGCGCAATGAATCAACAGGATTCTCTGTTTCATTGTCATTTTCTTCTTTAAGAATAAACGATCTCAAACGCTCCGTGAAACATTGTTCTTCGTGTGAACTCACAAGTTGCTCGGAAACAAGAGCAGGATTTTCAAATCATTCCCGCCGTCGTAGCAGTACAGCTGGCTCATAAGTTCGACTGTCGATTTGGCTACATTTTTCTCGCAACGATTCGCAAGTGCAAGATTTTTCTCTCAAAGATTCGTAATTGCAAAACTTTCTTCGAATAATCGTTCCGACATTTGTGCAGTTAGATTTCATGTAAAATTCTCAAAATTGGGACATTAGACCGGATCTCAACAGCAAGCAATGTAGCCAAGTCAACACAACAACTGAGCAGCCGGTTGTGCCGCTGCAAAGAAGCAGTTGTTCGAAAACCCCGCTCACGTACTGTTTAAGAAATGCTATTCAACTCACCCTCTTGGTATATTTTTATTGTTATTTTTACTAAAATTTTAGTTAGTATAAGACCCCCTTAATTGACAGTTTTGTCACGTTTGACATGGCTGATTCGAAATCCATATTTTCACGTTAGAATTCCATGTACAGGTACACAAAACACAAATAAAATCAATGATGTTGTGTTTCAGAGCTCTCTGGTGGCTGTTGCAAGCAGGCGGTTGACTTCAAGCGAGTTGGCTCTTCGAACTCTTGCTCAACTTAAACAGTTTGGAAGCCTTGAGTAAAATTTTTACTGTGTGCGAAGCAGAGACTTATACGTACAAATTTGGTTGAATACGAACTAGTATGATTTATATTACACAAAAAAGTAGATACTTACTCGATGAAATTTATCTGAATACATGCTATTAACATTAACATCAAATGAAAAGTTGGTACTTATATTTGCTCGTACAAATTTGATTGAAAATGCGCGAGTATGCTTTATATCGTACAATAATTAGTTACTTATACGGTTAAATTTGTGTGAATACATGCTATTAAGATTGACACCAAATGAAAAGTAAAGACTTATATTTACTCGTACAAATTTGGTTGAATACGGGCTAGTGTAATTGTGATGTAAAACTTACGAACCGCAATTTATTCCAACTGAAATTGCATCTCATGCTTTGCTGCTCAAACCGCCAAATCACCGTAACTAAGTCAATTTCCTACTCGTGAATTACTATAGTTGCTTGGTAATCTTCTCCCAAAATATTTTGAGCAATATTATAAATTCTCCAAATCTACAGACAAATAAAACTCACCAACGCTCTTGTTGCTTTTTAGTCTTTCTAAAAACAGTCTGAGCAGCATTATAAATTCCATCAATTAAACTGTCGAATAAAATTCATCCTCCAATGCATTTCAGTGCCCAAAGCTCGGCAAATAGCTGCAGTTTTTCATAGTGTTATCGAAAACTGCAATCGTAACTACCTGGTGTGCATGGTTGTTGTTGAAGGACGAATCCTTCAAGTTGCTGTTCTTTCTCAACTTTCGTCCTTGGTTTCCAGAGTGACGGGCAAAGTCATGCAAGGTCACCTGCGGACGGGGAGAAAAAGAGTCGGCAGAAGGTAGAGCCCAGAAGCTCTGGAAAAACTTACTAAAAATAAAACAAAAAGCACGGAACAGCGTTTAAAAGAATTTACGACGCTACATATGGAAGAGCGAAAGAATTGCGACTTGTTGCAAATAAATCAAGATATAGGGTGGAAAAAGAGAGAGAGAGAGCTGAGAACAACTCGACTGAATTTAATGAAATTGAAGAAAACGAAAATACGCTCAGAAAATGAACGCTGAGATTTCCACAGGAAAAAATTATGGCGAAAAGAAAGCACCAAAAAATGTTTGTAAATGACTCACAAACTCTGAACGCTTCGAAGCATCATAAGGAAAAGTGCCAGTCATCGATAGAACTAAAAAAGGAACTGTCATGTAGAGAACCGGATTGTTTGCTTCGAAAATGACAGGTTTGTCACCAGCTCAGGAGGAGACCGTCGAGGAAAAAAGGTTTTGCCGGATTAGGGATTGTTTGCCGGAAAAATGATTCAAAATTGGCTGAATGCAAAGAAAAAAAACTTAAAATCGATTAAAGAAAGATTAAAATCAAGTCAAATGAAGTTAGAAACCGATTAAAATAAAGTCAAAATTGAGTAAAAAAAGGTTAAAACCGATAACAATCGCCCAAAATATACTGAACAAAAGTTCAAACCAAAATTTAAATAGGTAAATTTAAATGAAAGGAATTACAACCAAGTGAAAATAATCGAAATCAATTGGAAACAGCGATGGCCAGGAGCTTTCAAATGAACCGTAAAAAATTTTCAAATGAACCACAGGTTACGAGATAAATTTCTTTTGATTTAACGAAGAAAATTTGCATGAAATTAAAGAAAGAAGGGGCTGTTTTGAGAATTACGCACGCCTCTGGCAGAGCGAGATAAAAACTTACGGTAGGACGAAGAAACTGTGACGCTGAAAAACGTTCTAGTTTCAGTCTCCTTGTTACAGTCTCAGTGTTGAAGTCTCGGTTGTTACAGTCTCCTTGTTACAGTCTCAGTGTTACAGTCTCGGTTGTTACAGTCTCCTTGTTACAGTCTCAGTGCTACAGTCTCGGTTGTTACAGTCTCCTTGTTACAGTCTTCTTGTTACAGTCTCAGTGTTACAGTCTGCAGTCTCCTTGTAACAATCTCAGAGTTACAGTTTCAGTGTTACAGTTTCACTGTTATAGTCTCCTTGTTACAGTCTCACTGTAACAGTCTCAGTGTTACAGTTTCAATGGGTAAATGAGCCCAGTCATTAATATGGTAGAGCTATTAACCTTTTTAGGTACTCGAAAATAAGTAGAACATTACGAAACGTTTGCTATGTGGGGCTTCATTTTTCGTGCCTCCAAGCTTGAATGGTAAAGAAACCGTCACCTCGACAACTTATTTTCTTCCAGCATGAAAAAAACGAGTGTTCCTTCTTAGGGCATTGTAAATATTTTCCTAGAAAATCATAGGTCTAAATTATACGTCTATGAACAAAATTCTCTGGGAACTTGAGAGGACGTAGAACGCTCTTGAAGAACAAGGTATTTTATTAAAGAACTGTTGCAAAATTAAAAAATAGCCTATGTATTCAACATTATAACTATAACGGCCGTTGTATTCAATAAACAATTTAGATAAATTAGCCATAGAATTATGTATTCAATATTATAAAGTTTACGAACACGGTCTTTGAAGTAAGCATTCAACGTACAATTCAAGACAGAACTAGCTGTGTCAAGACAATGGAGCATCTGCGATAGCATTACATTTAATACCTGTGGGAGAACTGGTTCAAAAATGAGATAAAACAGGAACATTTCCATCTTATACGAATGATTCATTCCATAATAAAGTCAGATACAAGGAAACATGGAAACAATGTGTGTAAGGTTCATTTGAACAACACTCTTGGAAGAAGTCTTGTATGGAACAGTACACTCACTCACACACGAAAATAACCTGCAGACCTGAACAACCATCGCGCTCTAGGACAGACAATGCTATGTGCTGAACGTTCCTGAGATATGGATAAAATTGGAACAACTGATATAAAGAAAGTTAAATACAACCGGTATCTATCATACAATACCTGCGGGTGAGCAACGACTTGGTAGAGATATTAATGGAAAGAAGCAAGTCGAAAACTTTGAACTTGAAATCCGAGCTAACCTTCAGCTCGGGACCTCGCACCTTCCTCGTGGGAGCTCTAATTCCCACAGATACAAATGTTACAGTAGATACAATACATAGAGACAACAGGGACACGTCGCTGTAAGAGCAGGGCTCATGCTCGTAGAAGCAAATTTGGTGTTCGATTCCGTTTCGAGAATGGTGCATTAAATCTTTTATCAATCCTATGAAGTGATAAATTTTGTTAATTATTTATTTTACTAACTGATAAATTTTATTAGATACTATAACATTTTATTCTGAATTCCTCAATGTTGAAAATTTTGTCGCTTATGCCATACCCGAATTTCAGGCTTATGGCTTGCATATTTTATTTAACTCGCTAACATCATTGCTTCCCTATTAAGAATTGAAATGAATAGGAATGATTGGCAACATGCGCGTAGGTGTAGGGCACCTCACTCTTCTCTCCGCAGTACAGGTTGCACTTCTCTCTCTCTATTTTTTTCTCTCTCAATTTTTTCTCTTTCAACTTTTTTTTTCTCTCTATTTTTTTTTCTCTCTCTCTATTTTTTTTCTCTCCCTCTCTTTACGATATTCACTTTATAAATCTTCGGGCCCGAGAGAAGTGTAGTTCTGAGAGAAAATTTGTCGAGTTAATGCGGAGATAAAGCTCATGAATATAATAAATGCCCACGAGAATACACTGGAGAATTTAACAACGTTCAAGTACACAGTATAAGTATATGAATAAAAGAGCCATAAAAAGCGGTTGTTGGTGTGGCTGTGGCTTAATTCGTTGCGTCTTCGGAAAGTTTAAAGCCTCTTCATGGTTACCAGAGGCCGGACTTTCAAACAATTCAACATTGTCGTAGGAATATCATTAAGACCTTACGTCGTAAGGCCATCTATGTGGACTTAGAAGAACTTACGCTGTCAGCAGTTCCACTACGTGAGCTGCCAGATCGTCGTCGCAGAGATAGTTGGAAACGTAAGTTTTGCGCAGACAACGTGAATTGTAAGAAAATAAGGTCTCAGGGCTAGTTGGAGGGGCTCTAAAAATGATTTTTTTCCAAAGGAATGGCAGAGTAAGTTTTTCTATGACGACATGAATTGTTGGAAAATCAGGTCTATGGGGTGGTTCAAGAAGCTCTAAAAAGAACTTTTTTACTTAGGGACATCCATGCATAAATTGCATATGCTTGCCAAGCAACGAAGGCACTATTATTGGTCAAAACTGTCAAGGTTAACTGCTTCGGAAAAGTTCAGTTTAGGCGACACCACCACAAGGTAATATTTGTGAGTTTTTTCCATCGTAGAATATTGGATAGTTGCCGTATTTGTAAAGCTGAAAATGAGAACTCACCAGATCAGAAAGTTTTATGTCTTTAAAAAACTGTCCCAGAATATTCTATGGGTGTGAATCTGACCTTTTTCGAAGGCCACCGTTCTGTTCCGTGCAAAAATACGTTCATAGAAAAAATCGAATACTATCTGCTTTCATATTTTCTACGATTTCATACCTTATTTTAAATACTATTTTTACTGAATTAAATTTATTTTATTAGATACTATAACATTTTATTCTGAAGTTCTCAATGCTGGAAAATATTATGGTTATCAGATTGAGCCTCACCCGAAGTTTTGGCTCATGGCTTCATTATTTGATTTAACTCAATGCGCCTCTACACGAAGCACAATGTGCGTTCAACACCCCATTAACTTCAAATTTAATGCTTCGTTAAGTTATTGAGATCTAACTCGTTCAACTGAAGCTGGTAAAACATAAATTTAACATTCAACTTTAATTAAGCGCAAATGCAGCATTTTAAGTTCAAAAGAACAAAAAATTAAATTGAAAAATACCCTATATACTCTTTGGTTAGGTATAAATAAAAATGAAGTTTAGACCAGGAAATCATCTCAGTGACCCCTCGTGGGCCGCTAAGCAATCAACGAAGTGAGGTTGTCTGAAAGTATTTAAATTCATCTAAAGAAATACTTCTCAATAGTCATGACACGTGCATAATTTAGATATTTTCACTGAGGTTCTCTTTTTTTGTTCAATCTGTCCATTACAGACAGAACTTGTGTGAAGCGATGATTTGTGTACATTAAAAGTAGAGTATAATTTTCTGATTAGCTGCTGATGGGATTTTTTCATTTCTCAAAATACTAACAAATTGGTTCAATTGGGATGAAGGTTAAATTCGGTCTGTCTGTTTTACAAACCGAAGACAATGCTTGTTGAATCAAAATGTAGCCTTTTGGGCA
Organism: Platorchestia sp. MABIK; assembly: GCA_014220935.1. Lineage (NCBI taxonomy): Eukaryota > Metazoa > Arthropoda > Malacostraca > Amphipoda > Talitridae > Platorchestia > Platorchestia sp. MABIK. The sequence goes on along the minus strand of JACJUY010004271.1, from coordinate 31,851 downwards.
ATGTTTTCGAAGCGCTTTTCTTTAATTCTTAATCATGGCAAATTTTTAAATGGAGCGCTATATTTTTTTCAGTCCGAACGTATTTGATCTTTCTTTTCTTGGGATCATCCATACATTCCTTAAGATGTAACAGCATCTCAAGGCAGTTGGCGCGAGAAATAATTCTGTTGTTTTTATAAAAATTTCCTAGCTTATCGACAACGGACAATTGTGTTTCCGAAAGTAAAAATGTTTTTTACAGTTATATTGTTCCATTATTGAACATAGGACGCCCATATTATAGTGCAGTGAAATATTGATTACGAGAGTACAGCTAACTTTCCGCTGATGTATGGAAATAACATCAGCTTCGTTAGAGTACCAAAGCGAGATGACGAGGAATTCTCTTATTATTGCCATAAATACTTCCGTAAATTTAGGAAATAAAATTTTGAAGATTGATGAAAATAATACATTCCAGCACAATATTCCGGACGTATTAAATTGGATAAAATTACAATATTTTCTGCGCTCTGCAGGCCACTGGCGAGCATAGATAATTTCAAGTTTTTAACGATGGAAATGATAGCAAAAGTACTTTGTTACAATTACCTCGGATAACACTGATTACAATTACCTCGGAAAACAATGCTCTGTCTGTTGCCGTGTTATGAGTAAAAAAGTCGAGTTAAGTTCCCGCTTCTGGTTGTTTCTTAATCTACGTATAACACTCACGAAGGCTTGAACCTTGATTCGTAACCTTTTGTTTAACAATTAAACTCTGACTTCCAGCTTCACGTTTCTCACGAGGCCTGTATGCGAAGAACTGATGCCAAATTTAAATGCCACGGCCCTCGGTTGGCGAACCTCTTTCAAAAGTTTTTGTGCAGAACCGCGATCGCGTCACAACTTTTCGTCAAGGTTTGTCACGTTCACAGCGTCGATGCAGTGCCGTTTTGTCGCTTGTTGGACGGAAACAAAAATTCAATGCCGGTACCGTCACCGACGGACCTTTCAGCGCCAGATGCAGTGTTACCATCCACAAAGGTCTGACATGAACTAACGTATCTTCAATTATCCCGTGGATGTACGGTGGGGTCAGAATGACCACCAACTGAATTTTAAACTCAAATAACTGTAGATTTTACCCATGTATTTGAACATGGCTTTGTAACTTTCCTCAAATAATTGAAACTAGTTAACCTTTTTTGTGCTTTGTTACTTCAATAAAATGGTTGGGGTAAAATTGACCCTAAGGCGTAAGTTTGGTAAAATAATATCGTGCATCCACGGGTTAAGAATACCTGTAACGTTCTCAGTATTGATGAAATCGTGAAGAGATAATTCTCAGATATGGGGACTTCACATCTGTATAGCTCATCACACATCACACATGTGTGTAACCTATCACACATCTGTGTAACTGCTGCATTCACATTCATACGTGTAAATACTGTGTGAGTGAGTTTTCAATTCTCTACTTCCTTCCTGGTGCATATGCGTGACTGGAATCTGACGTCACGTGACTTGGTAGCAAGAACCCCTTGACTCGCTGCTGTTGCCGATATCTGTTTCAGAAGTTCACGTTTCTCGGGGAAAATACACCTCCTATTGTTCGGCTAACCTATAGATATGCTTCATTTCAAACTCACAGGATGGCGTCACCATTGCGATGTGTCGTAGGCCAATAGTTTCGCCAGATTTGAGGCTAGCAGTGTTGCCAGATGCAATATGAGCGCTGCTATTGGTTCGTTGCCATGACGTCACCATTGCCACACGGTCGACGAAAAAAGGCTGGATTGACCCTACCTTGTTTCTTCTACCGTGACATTGCTACTCAGCAGGTCAGGGGCCGCCGTGACAGCGCCAATCAGGGCAGGTTGTGCTGCGTCATGTGCCATTTGAAATACGGTCCTCTTCCTGTAAGTGCGTGGCGGTTTATCAGGTGGCGGAGGTGGCCAGCTGTTGTGTACGTTCTTACGTGACAGCTGGTTGAGCTTGATTCCAGTTATGTACCAAAAATAACTTAGACATTGTGAATATTTTCGTAATAAAATCATCTTGTTATCACAATTTGTCTGTTTTTATAGCCTGTCGGAACTTGAAAAAAACAGCCCTAGTATACCGTGATTCTAGCCGGCTGGGCTGGAAACGTGGGAAGACCGCAAATGATTAAACATGAATAAAATTTAGGCGGTTAAATACTTTCTACGCATTGCTCTAATGAGTCAACATCTTATGTAGAAAGGTTTTGTTCTGTACGTTAGGAGAACGGCAGTTGCGTGATTTGAGAATGTCTCTTTTTAGGAAGAAATATTTGTTCTTTCGATTCGTAGGTTTATTCTCAACTTAGTAACCCAATACCTCTTCCAAGTAGCTTCATCAGCATACTGTTACCTTCACCCAACTTAATTAATTTAAGTTGGTCATCCCCTAACAATATTGAAATAGAATACAGCGACGAGAACTAGCCGAGTCCTATTCTCAAATTACTACCCAAGTCCCATACCATCGCACATCAATCACGCTCAGGCAGCAGAGTAAGAGCACTGGAGAAATGATGGTCAGAGAAAATAAAAATAATAATAATAATGATAGGGAAATAATAACAACACTGAAGCATTGAAAAATGGGGGAAATATAATAATAGTCACAGCCGCTAACCTTCACGCGCAAGAATTAATTCAGTTTTTTAGCTCTAGGAATTGGTTTCTCAGGTGTCTGCTTTTAATATATTAAGCTCTCTGAGTTGAATGCTCGGGCAGAAGTTTTATATTTTGGCTTGCTAGTAGCAGCTATGATTTCCTCTGTTGTTGGGTTAATTTTTGTTGATCGAAAATGCTTTTACGATAATTCCCAGAATGATTAGTGACATTTGGCGTATATTAATATATTTGAATTAATTGATAAATTTTAGCCTTCGTCCTGACTAGCTGTGGTAAAAGTGAGTTTCTAAAGCAACAAAAAGTTTGTTCTGCAGCGTCAGTATCTGTGTTTTATAATCCAGAACTGCAATATAGAGGATAAAATAATATATTTTACAGTCGAGAAATGTAATACAAAGTCAAAAATTAAAAAGAAACAAGAAGAGGCAATAAGGACGTCAGACAATGGTGGCGGCTGGAATGAAAAAAAAACACCTTACGAAATCGTAACAGTACATCTGTCAACGTGAATTCATATAAGTCGAATTGAGTACATTGCCAGCGCTTTGTTTTCAGGGAAAACCTTGATATTTTTATATTTCCAGAGTACAGTATGAAAAAAACATGAAAATTTTGGGCAGAAAAATCAGCCCGGAACGGGAAAATTTGACATAAGAGCTTACGCAATAAGTAGTTCTTCTACAAATACGTGAATGGTTTGAAATTGCGGCTTCAGATTGGTTTAAAAACTCCTGTCAGCCATGTTTTACTGTACGAGACATCGTAATGAAAGTAGCCCGCTCTTACGTACATGTGTCCGAATATTTTCACTGGCGATAAAATGTACGGAAAATATTTTTAGGTCGAGTTGAACTTAACAAAAGTCACTCATTCAAGTGAAGCGATGGGGAAGACAATAGTGCCTTTGGATTGTAGTTGTTTTATTTCTTTTTTTGTAGGTAGGTCTAGTGCAAGTTCAGTGCACTTTGTCCCGTTCTAGATTTGCACCAAAAAGGCTTTGGAGCGGTATTTCAGTTTCTCAGTTGCCTTTTACAGCTGAGTTGAAGTATTTGTCATATGTGTTTTGGTGCAGCTATAGGGGTGAGTCGGGAAGAATAATACTGATGATAAATTGTGTAAGTGGGGGATAACAATACTGATGATAAATCTGTAAGTGGGGGATGACAATATTGATGATAAATCTGTAAGTGGAGGATAACTATATTGATGATAAATCTGTAATGGGGGATGACAATATTGATGATAAATCTGTAATGGGGGATAACAATAATGATGATAAATCTGTTAGTGGGGGATGACAATACTGATGATAAAGTTTGTAAGTGGGGGGATGACAATACTGATGATCAATTTAAATTTTGTGAGTAGGGAATAACGATTCGTATGATAAATTTTGTTCGAAAGGAAAATTAATTGAATTCGAGATGCTCTTCTATCGATCTAGAGACTCACTGATGTGCCGGGTCAAGCGCTAAAAATGGCTGAGCTTAAACAGCTGTAACTCAAAAACTCAGAAATTAAATAATTAGTTCAACGGAAACCAAGTATTTTTCGTTGCATGGGTATAGAACATTAATTTTTCTCACCCCGTTGAAATGAACATTATCAAATGGAGATTGTTTACGAATACGTTGGTTGTATGAGACGTCTGAAATGAGCTATTCTACGTTGTACTGAAAGGGTTGATTGTTCGTTATACTGGCCTTGAACTATATGGGGCTCAGATATAAAACGTAAAAATTTAATGAACAATCATTTTTAGTTGTGTAATCCAGATGGAATGCAAAAATTGAATTAAATCAAATAACATTTCCGAAAATGTCATTTGTATCAATGGAGTATGCAAAAAATTCAAGGATAATGTTTGAGACACTAAAGTGAGCCGCAAAAAGTCACACGATTGTCTAACTTTATATCCCGGAAAAGCCATAAAAGCTTTTCATGGGAGACATGAACGAAAACCGAGAGTGGACTGTCTGAAGCCGAGAGTGGACTGTGTGAAGCCGAGAGTGGACTGTCTGAAGCCGAGAGTGGACTGTCTGAAGCCGAGAGTGGAC
>JACJUY010004271.1:0-23984 GCA_014220935.1 Platorchestia sp. MABIK | reverse complement strand
CAAACATTTATGGGAAATAGAGAGTGACTTTCATCTGTGTCATGGGTGACACACTTACGTGAGTCGTTTCGGCCAATGACACACAAAAAAGTGTCATAATTCTTTGATTTAGTTAACTCACAACACACTTTTGTGTTACGCTTTTGTGAAGAGTAGACGCACAGAACTGCCTGAGCTGAACGGTGATAACTCTGCTCCACAATCATTTCGAGGAGCTTTGAAAGAGATGAACTTTTTATCACCTTTCATGCATTGCTCGTTACAATTTTATTCGTCGTGTCAACCTAATCAAGTTTAGCGAATTTTTATGTATATACATATTACCAATAAGCCAATAATATATATATCGTTGGTTCTCGATTTCATTTTGTGGGGAAATAGGGTAGAAATCAACTGTTATAAAATAATTAGATATAACATTTAACACTGCGTAGCTCCACCAAAATTTATGTTCTTTACTGTTGGAGAGAAGGAAGCATCAATTTGAGCACCACAAACTTTATTTCTCGCCCTCTATTTATAAAAAAAAAGTTCAATGTCTATCACGAGTTCAATAACCAAAAGTTCAATATCTATAACCTACCAAACCATGGGTGTACTAATGATACTCATACAAAAATTCAACAATTACTCGACTCCAAAAAACCGTAAATAAATAAGACTAACATACACGCTGTTTCAGAACAATAAACAGCTAATATCTCATAAGCTCGAATTTTTATCGGAAACGTTCCTAAGAAAAAGAGTTTATTTGTCCATTCTCTACTTGTTGCGCAATTTTGTACCTCTTGTTCGGAAACATACACTGGCAATAACAAACTAATCTTTGAAATGTGCGCCGACAAATCTCTAGCTTAAATCTAGAAAAACTCTAACGAAACTAATCTCAAATATGAAACTAAACTGCGCACCAGTGCTCGCTGAGTAATCTCTACTAACCTAGTAATCAATAAAAACACATTGATAAATACCGGCCAAATAATCAACTCATAACGCGTAATTAATATTAACCCAGTAATCACTACTTAAGGAGCAATTATTGCTGAGTAAATAATTTTGTAATCAACGCATCGCGTGTGATTAATACTTACCGAGTAATCAATGATTAAGGAAGAATTATTGCTAAGAAAATGATCAAAGCATTACGTGTAGTTAAAAATTACCGTTTGATCAACGCTGATAGCATGATTATTCCACAACATATAATTAGGATTTAATGTATGATTAACGCTAATTAAATGATTATTCCACAACAAATAATTAGGATTTAATGTATGATTAACGCTAATTAAATGATTATTCCACAACATATAATTAGGATTTAATGTATGATTAACGCTAATTAAATGATTATTCCACAACATATGATTAGGACTTAATGTATGATTAACGCTATTAGAATAGTTATTAAAAAACGCATAATTAGGACTCATTGTGATGTAAATAAGGACGGTGTAATAAATGGCTGCAAATTTGGCTAACTTCAGATTAAGCAACACCAGCAGCACGGGGCAGTCACTGTGTTACGCGTCTCGTTCTTTCTTCCTTCGAGTGGTTTGCTGATTAGCGTGTATGATTATGCATGCCCTGATTACATGTACTGCCCACTCCACGCCTCACACTCGCGGTAATTAGAGGTGGCGGCTACCTGTTGTTTGCTCTGCGCTGCTGTGCGGCAGTGCGTGTGTGTGAGAGTGTGTGTTTGTTTTGGTAAGTGTGCGTGTGAGAGTTTGTATGTGTGCGTGTGAGAGTGTTTGTGTGTGTGCGTGAGAGAGTGTTTGTGTGTGTGCATGTGAGAGTGTTTGTGTGTTTTAGTATCCGTGTGTAAGTGTGCGGATGTCTGTGTGTAATTGTGTGTACAAGTATTTGAGTGTGTGTGCTTGAGTGTGTGTGTGTAAGTGTGTCTGAAATGCCGTCACACACACACAGTCCATGAACTGCTGTTGTTTATGTAGCACTTTCCTTAATTGCCTCTGATAGTAATTTAAACAGCATTGCTTGTATTGCGCTATCTTGCAGCTCATATATCCATCATAGTGGAAGATATTATGAACATATCTAGAAGCTCTATGAAGAAGTAGATGTAAGCAAAGATAAAATAACACAACAAAGACAGTAATTTAAATCGACTAGAAGTTATTTACTTTGAAATATTAGTTTGATGTTGAGGTGTGTGAAGGATTAATCTGGGCAAAATAGGACAGGTAGTGAAGGATTAACATAGGCAAAACAGGAGAGGTAGTGAAGGATTAATTTAGGCAAAATAGAAGAGGTGATGAAGCCCGTATCACAGATACGCTCATCACACACCTCCAGTTGTGCACGTAATCAGAGAATAATTTATCCAGTTGTGCAGGTTGTCCACAACATATGTATCCACTGACCGATAGATGTATATATGATACAGGAACCATACATCAGAATTAAACTGGCGAATGGTTCCGGTATCATGTATACATAGATCATTCCGTGGATATATTTTTTGTGGACACCCTGTACAATTGCTAATTTGATTTGTTTGTGTCAAACGTACAATTTCAAAAGGCCTTATTTTAACTGTCATTTTTGAATTATTGTGTTTGAATTGTGTTGTATTTGTGCTGTGTTGTATTTGTGCTGTGTTGTATTTGTGCTGTGTTGTATTTGTGCTGTGTTGTATTTGTGCTGTGTTGTATTTGTGCTGTGTTGTATTTGTGCTGTGTTGTATTTGTGCTGTGTTGTATTTGAGTGTACTGCAAAGTCTTGAAGAAGTATGTAAAAGTCAATGAAGTAGACTGGTAACTAGAGCTAAAAGTGAAAGTCAACATTCACTGCAGTCGTTGCTTCACTCTAGGCATCGTGTCGTTATCTTATTTGGGAAATAATGTTTACTGAAATAATTTTTTTCTTCCGTCTTTTTCACTTTTCCCTTTTCTTAACGACAAACGAGTGACGTGCTCAAAGTATTCAGGTATTGACCGTTCTAAACTCATTCCTTTAATTCTAGACGCTCCTACTTCCTTTCACGAAAAATTTCATTATGAGTCAGCCCGTGGCTATCCCAAAACGTTGCTGTCAAAATTGACAGCACGAGGTTGCCAGCCATGTCAAAGTTGACGATACGAGGTTGCCAGCCCCGTCAAAGTTGACGGCCCAGAATGCTGCCAGTGTCACGACCCAGAAGAAATGCAAGTCTATCGAGTCAGTTTCAAGTCTAAACTTCTAATTCAAAAGTTACTGCACGGCTTAATTGACCTTGGAAATAACAAGCGGCGTGCAGCGCTGCCTCTCGATTCCTGAAACTCACAAATGAAGGAAATTCGGAGAAAATCTATCTATCTTCAAAAATAAAGAAAATCCTGAGGAAACAGAAAATCCCTTCACTAAGAAAACGATCCGGAGACCAACTCCATCATCAGTTCAATACACAAAACACAATGTCTCTCAAATGGAAGATCAAAGTACAATGAATGGTAAGTGTTAAAATCTATCATGAAATGTATCTTGGTATATATTAAAATGTGTCTTGTTTCATTAAAATCTATTAAAATGTATCATGAGAAGCGTCTCATCAATGGTTATTATTATAATGTATCGGGGTAAATATTAAAATGCATGACACATATGACAGGAAAATGGAAAATGTATCATGATCCATTTGATGGGAAAATGGTAAATGTATCATGACAAATATGATGGGAAAATGGTAAATGTATCATGACACATATGATGGGAAAATGGTAAATGTATCATCATATATTAGACAGAAAATATTAAAATGTATCATGAGGTATTTGACAGGAGAATGGCAAACGTACCAAAGTAGGTCAAAAAATAAGAAAAAGATGGAACTCAATTTGAGTTGCCTAATTGGCGAGACAAGGCGGATTACTTCGAAGACCGGGACAAAAATTGGACATTCGTTGAGCGCCTTAGGGAATGTTAGTCTCAGATGAACTCTTGTTAGATAGTTCAAAGTCCTTGTAATTCACTTGAGACCTAATCCAGACCTCTAACTCCCTGAACTACCAACCCAAATAACTGGATCACACTTTGCCCGCTGTTGACGGGCTACTGCTATTTTCGAATGCCCCGCGGGATTAACTCAGAACTTGTTGACATGTCAGCCGGCAGTTACAAGGACTTGAGAAATGACCGGCTCTTGTTAACCTCTGGAGGTGAGCGGCAGCTTAAGCTTGTTCGACTCATTAAAGCAGCGTGCTGAGCGGTGATCAGTTAATGAGTTATTAACGAGCGCGTTATGAGCGGGCAGATCATTTGGAGCGCTGTCTTGTGGTAAGTAACCCCCTGCAATTGTGGAAGTAAAAAAACTACTTCCTGTAATGGGATTTTTTTTACCACTTTACCCGCGATGGGTAAAACTGAATTCCGATATTCAACTCAAATTTACAGTCAATTGTGGCAAGCCATTTTGAAAATAGCAAACACTAACTGGATCGTACCTTCATTCAGCTTTAATTAAGTATTTATGAAAATTGAGTTTGTGACTACTGGTCGGTCAGCAGCATTATGAAAATCCCCTCCGTGGCCACCGGTGGCGCACGTTGCGGTCGAAGTGTAGATGGTTAACTTTGGAATTTCAAAGGTGCTTTGGACATGATGAAATGAGCGAGTTGGCACCCAGAACATTTGACCGCCAAATCTTATATAAGTCGTTTTAAAGGAGAACAGTACTGTTGAGATCATGGCACTGATAATATACATAAAAAACTGCCCCGAAATTATGCATTCATGATGCAGATAACGATGGACATGGAAATTAGATCTTTTTTGTCCACAAAAACACTTTCGTACGCCAGACCCGAAATTAAGGAGTGCGAGATTTCTTACTGGTTTTATGAAATTTCTTTGCTTTATCGCGCAGTCCAAATTGAGTCCAAAGAGCCGGTTAGAATATTTCTTTGACAAAGCACTAACTTCTGCAAAGAAATCGTGACATGTTACACACTGAAATTAATTCCCACAAAATGCAAAAATATAATTAGGAGCAATACCAATAAGGTTTCTTGAGAGCAAACCTTCAGTGCAGGAATTCGTTCTCTTCTACCCTAGCTATCGATGGCCTATAAAACGGTCATTACTTGGTACGGAGGAATATTTATTCAAGTCGTGTGTTGAATTTGAACAATTTCAAAGTAGAACTGACGATATTTGACTGACAATACTGATTAATTCCGCACTCCACAGCTGTGCAAGGAAAGTTCAATGTGCGAATTTCAATGGGAACATAATTTTACACAACACAACATACAGTAGCACAACACAACACACAGCAGCACAACACAACACACAGTCATTTCCTCAATTTCAACAGCGATATGAACACGCTTAGTTTGTAAATTGTACCCACTAATTCTATCATGACACTTGCTACAAGTCTTGACGACTGTATGTACATTATCCTGGTTCATACAGCCGAGTTCTTGTACATACATACATTGCTGATCATAAGTTTTTCTCAACCGAACTTGTTTTATGAACTACTGTATTACATTCACTTTATTTCAATATTACGACCTCTTTGTAACTATAAATTTTGAAATTGTACCCAGAAATGGTCATATTGATCAGTGAAGGTAAATTTCCTTTTTTAAATAAATTAACAAGCTAACCCACCTCCATCCCATCCTTCCCTGACTCTGATTTTCTTAGTCGCTGAACACAATTTCTATTTTTGTTGATGTTAGTCCGCCTTCTCTTACGTCTGCGGGAATGTACGCACAAATTAATAATAATTGACTCAGCCTACACCACACTTATTAAGTCCCCATAAATATTTACTAAGTCTCCTCAAGCCTCTTTGTTCCACACTCATCATCCCTTATTTAGTACGATGTATGCACTCATTCCGAAAGCAGAAAGTCTTACTCACAGTAATAACCGAAGCAACAGGTCTGTCATTTTTAAAGTTTTCAAAGTCATATGATTCCCTTCGCGCACGAGCCGTACGTTGTGTTCGTTCCATGCATGTGGAACCCACATATCATCAAACAAACTTATATGTTTGTTTCTATGTATAACGCGCTTATATGTTTCCTTCAAGAGGCTGTCTGGTTAAAGCACCTGCTCAATGACTTGAATTTGGTACAACGGAACCAATGGTTTGAACGAAGGCAACCAGTCAGCCATCTGTCTTGCCAACAACCCCAAATATCATGAGAGGAGCAAACAAATTATTATTAAGTTTCACTCTGTGCGGGGTCTTGTTAAAAACATGGAAATTGATGTGTATTATCCTACTGACGAGATGCTTGCTGACATATTTACTAAGAGCCTATCCACAGAAAAATTCTCCAGACTAAGAACGAAGTTAGGAGTGGTCTCATTCGAAGCACGTACAATGCGAGAAGGAGTGCTGAAATCCTGATTGTAGCACCATGAATGTATTTGTGTATTATGCTAATGATGTTACAGTGCTAAAATAAAAATGACGGGAAAGATGGCTGATTTAAAAATCATTTTAACAAGTGAACGTTTCGGCTTCAAGCTCAAGCCATTATCAACACCTGTAAAAGTGAATTGAAATGCAGAAAATACGACATGGCTAGAAGACAAACAGAATACAACTTAAAATTATTAGTACAAAAAAAGGAATGGTGAGATTATACGGCAATTAATACAGTGCTCTTGTGTCAGAATGGGTTTAAAGAGCACGCTGCCCTCAGAACTGTTTTGACCTTTTCAGAAGTGTTTTTGCTTCCTTTTTTAGGACTGTTCTTTCACGTTTCTAACCCTTTTATGGTTCATATTTCACCTCCCGCCGTAGCTTTTGCGTTTTGTACTCTTCTCATTAAAGAAATACTTTCAACCTCTGCGTGTGCTTATGTGATTTTATCTTCTACTTCTACATTTTTAGCACTCAGTTGTTCATCTTCCCTAAAGACATGAGCTATTTCTAGCCCATCTTTAACTTTGTCACTGTCGACCATGAATTTAGGAACTTTTACTTCGTTGAAGCTGTTTTTCCATTTCACAAAGTAATTTCAACCCTTTTTTACCTGAAGCCCTTCCTACCGTCATCTTTTCAAACCTGGCAAATCTTATTTTCCCCATAGCTTCATAATTTATCTTTTTATTTTCCACCATAGATTCTGAATTTAGTTTGTATCTTATCTTTCACCATAGCTTCATAATTTAGTCATCATTTAGTGTTGTAAGTTCCACCATAGCTTCAGAATTTATTGTCATCTACACTATTTTTCTTGACTTCAGCATTGTGCCACTGCATTTTTACAATCATCTGCTTATCAAACAACTGTCGCGTTTAACGGTTTCTTCTATTCATTCAAACACCGTAAGTTCTCACAAAACGTACGCTCAGCATTAGTACCGGGTACACTCTAGAGGTGCAATACTTCAGTGTGAAATGGAAATGTACATATGTTCAGGTATATGTAGATTTAGTTTGTGTATGCCACACTAAACTCGCACCATCAGACTAATTCCGGAACGTTTGGGGGTGCCCAAATGGGGGGGAGGGAGTGCCTGTGCTGGTGTCTGCCCTCGTCTCACTTGGCTGAGTCGCCTTTTTTTTCTTGTCCGTAATCCCAAAGTTCCGGTCATTTCTTAATGGAATTTTGCCAGCAACAGCATTCAGCTTATGGCTACTCCTCTGGGTTGCCGGATCTGGCAACTTCTCAGGGTTGTTGGATCTGGCAACTTCTCAGGGTTATCGGATCTGGCAACTTCTTTGGGTTGTCGGATCTGGCAACTTCTCAGGGTTGTCGTATCTGGCCACTTTTCAGGGTTGTCGGATATGGCAACTTCTCTGGGTTGTAGAATCTGGCAACGTCTCAGGGTTGTCGGATCTTGCAACTTCCAGGGTTGTCGGATCTGGCAACTTCGCAGGGTTGTCGGATCTGGCAACTTTTCTGGGTTGTAGGATCTGGCAACTTCTCTGGGTTGTCGGATCTGGCAACTCTTCAGGATTGCCAGAAGAAAAGGGCTCTTTATATTTAGAGCTTTTGTTTTATTTTAAAATGGTTTTATTTCAAGTAAATCCATTTTTGAAATTTCGGCCTAAAATATGTCAGTTAGACAACTCTACAGCCTACTAGCGGAAGTTATTAGGCCCACACACGCTCACACACACACACACACACACACACACACAAACTGCTACAGTGCTGGACAATTTAGCTGCTAACTCACGATACGACGAAAAATTTTAAACAATCTTTTAAGATTGATAATATTCAATTGACCCAGTTAATCTTTGGTATATATAAAATTGCCAACAACTGTTCACTTTAAATTTAAGTGGAATATTGAACTTCAGTTGAACACATCGCAGTCATCGTGTTAGGTTGCTGACGTGCGGCTTTGTCAGGTAGCTGTGTGAACTGTTACGTCCTTGGCTGTTGAGTTCTGTTGTGTTGTTGTAGTGGTGTGTGTGGCACATGTTGTGTTGTTGTGTTATTTGGTGGTGCGTGGTGGTGCGCTTGATCCTTAATGGTAATCTTATGGCAAAGGTAATGGTTAATGGAATTGACAATAACTGGATTAAACGGAGGTTGTCATGTTGTGATGCATGCAAATGGTGAATGTTAGATTAATCGTAATTTGCTAGGTTGTGATAAATTGAATTATTGAATTGAAATTGAATTATTTGATTGACCATGAGGTGAAATGTTATGGTAAACGAAGAAACAATGATTGGATTAATCGTGACTTGTGAGGAACGGAAATGGCAACGATGAATAGAAATGAAATCCGAGCTAAAAAAACAAAAAGCATAGATTTCAGATATGTCCTTCATTTCATTGTTTATGATGGCCATGAAATTGAATTCATTATGCTCATTAGGTTGGTTATGTTCATCATGTTCATTGTGCTATGTTCACTGTGTTCATTATGTTCATTATGACAAGCCGCAAGAGACGACTGCTTACGTCACGTGACTAGAGTACCATATACACCTTTTTCTCTCTCTTTTGATTTTCTTCAATTTTCTCCCTGCCCCCCTTGCTGGACTGATCGCCGCTCGAAATCAAACATGACACAGAAAGTCGCGTCACAGCAGCAGTGTTGCCATACGGGGATATTGGAAGTTATCACCGTGTTGGAATACTGTTCCATACTGTATGGTATGAGGAATATATATATGTATATGTGCGTAGGTTTTAATTGAGCCACACTGAAAAAGTGGCTAGAAGTAGTGAAATTTGGTCTTCTGTATAGCGTTAACAGTTAATTATTATACCTCTTCATGCATGGTAATACAGAGTTTGCTTGTTTGCTTGTTTGCTTGTTTGCTCGTTTGCTTGTTTGCTCGTTTGCTTGTTTGCTCGTTTACTTGTTTGCTCGTTTGCTTGTTTTCTAGTTTGCTCGTTTGCTTGTTTGCTCGTTTGCTTGTTTGCTCGTTTGCTTGTTTGCTCGTTTACTTGTTTGCTTGTTTCCTTATATGATCGTTTGCTTGTTTGCTTGTAAACTGGACACCCGAACGCCACAAATGTAATGATTGACAATTAATGTTTTTTCATTTACAATTAATTACCGCTTCTCTAAATTTATTTTCATAGTGTTGCAACAAGTGCAAAATGACTAGAAAAGAATAAAATAGAATATTTTCTGCAGTACCTTCAAAAGCATTTTCAAGGAATAAACTCTAACTCAAACTTGACATCGCCGCCCTCATTTGTCACGGCATGTAACGTCCTTTCACGAGAAAAATTGCGTAGTTTTCAATAATGGAGCACATACGTGGGTATTGAAGATTTTTATACTGAACTGCCGTCATTATGTTTACCTCGAATTATGAGTTTACCATGGAAGCATTATGAACACAACATGAATTTACCTTGGAAGCATTATGAACACAACATGAATTTACCATGGAAGCATTATGAACACAACATGAATTTACCATGGAAGCATTATGAACACAACATGAATTTACCATGGAAGCATTATGAACACAACATGAATTTACCATGGAAGCATTATGAACACAACATGAATTAACCATGAACTTTCTAAGGAATTGTGTCAGAACGTACCCAGGATTAATCAATAATTCATAAGAGAGGTTACTAAGAATCTTTTATAAATTCACCATGACGTTATCATGAATTTACGACTAACTTATCATTAGTGTACCATGAGGGTACCGTGAGTGTACAATGAGGGTATCATGAATGTACAATGAGGGTATCGTGAGTGTACAATGAGGGTACCGTTAGTGCACAATGAGGGTACCGTGAGTGAACAATGAGGGTACCATGAGTGTACAATGAGGGTATCATGAGTGTACAATGAGGGTACCATGAGTGTACAATGAGGGTACCATGAGTGTACAATGAGGGTATCATGAGTGTATTATGAGGGTACCATGAGTGTACAATGAGGGTATCATGAGTGTACAATGAGGGTACCATGAGTGTACAATGAGGGTATCATGAGTGTACAATGAGGGTACCATGAGTGTACAGCCTGTGTGCTACAAGTCACGACAAACAAGCCGCCAACTTGCGCCATAATTAGGTAGCTTAGGTCATATTATCGAGTGTGAAAATGCTGAAGAAAAAGATAACGGGAATTCAAGCAGTTTCTTCAAAACCCGTTTTAAAGAGAAATTTAACAATAACTAGACATCGCCGTATTCGTTTTCGACGTCATATAATGCACTGATAACACAGAAATTTGCGTAATTTTTAGTAATGAGGTACATATATGAGTAATAAAGATGTTTACCATGAACTACCGTCATAATATGTACCATGAATTAACGACGCGAATGGTATGAAAACAACATAAATATATCAATAATTTTTCACCAGATTATTCCAGAACGTACTTTGAATTTATCAATTATTAATAAACAAAAAGTTACCCGGAATCTTTAATAAATTCGTCCTGAATTTATCTCTTATTTAATGCTAGCATATCGAAAGATTACAATGAGGGAACCAAGAATTTAGCTGCAAATGTACTAATAATTTATCAAAGAAGTTACTATGAATTAAAGATACGTTGACCCTGAATTGACATATCCCTGAAAATTGACCCTAAAAATCTAGAAGCCCACATAAATTAATAAAAAATTATTCATTAATTATTCTATGCGTGAGAAATTGAATATTTTCATCTAAAATGCATACGAAGGCTTATGGGTATAAATGTACTTGAACAAGTCATGTATTCATTATGTTACGATATGTGATGTAGGTAAATTAGCTGTGGAGCAGAGAAGGAGAAGACAGATGCGGATAAAATGCAGTTCTTTGTATAATTAGTTAGTTTGAATAAATATAAAGCGTGCATATGTGCACAGATTACATCTAAGTGGTCGGCCCTTAATTCCTAATAAAACTAATATTGAGTTAAAACTGGCTAATTAAAAATGATACTGGTTAATAGCAGAGAAACTGCAGTGGGACATTAGTGACACCCTCACACATTTACTTATGTTTCCATTGTTCTTCACTAACATGTGAAACTCATATCCATGGTACAAATGGTCTGTTTTTTAAGCAAATCACCGGCTCCAGGCAAGGAAATGTAAGCATTATGTGTTTTGTGCGCATATTTGTGAACTTTGAGAGGGTAAGTATGTATTCAGCACGCATTATCACAAGTGAGTGAATGAAGGGGAATATATGAGTGAATTAGGCCTTTTTAAAAATATCATTAAAGTGGATCGCTTAAAAAAACACATTGCAAATCGAGTAGGAAGTAGTTAAATGTTGGGTGCAGATTCCGTAGACTTTGAAGTCCTTATTTTGCCTGTTTGTTTTTTAGCATTTTTTATCGACATACTAAACCGACTTTTTCATTTCAGTTCAAGCTTATCCGTACAATATATAAACTTACATGTATTTATAAGTTAATGATATTAAGTTTATAACACATCAATATTAAAATGAATGAAAATAATGTACTAATTTAAGGTTTGTGCTGCATTACATACTAAGAACTCGCTTCCATCTATGAAACATTTAGACAATATATGCAACATCTAAATGAGAACTGCAAATAATTAATTTATTTAGAAATATGAACAATTTTTTGCCAGCAAACTCTGTAACTGCTAACCAAATGCCGTGCTTATAAAGTTCGTTTTTAAGATATCTTCCGCGGTAATTTAACGGTTGGTTTGGTTAAAATTAGGTTGTAAGTAGCAGGACTGGGAAATCGACTTTGCTGCTCGAATACATTTTTATCATTCAAAATAAATATGAAAAACACAATTGCACAATAACATTTCGCCGAATGCTAACAGTTCTTTCTTAAAAAAGCCGCGAAACAGATGAGATGCCATTCACTTACACCAGCACGTGTATGAACAACGTACGGAGTGGTGCACACGTGGCCCAATACGCGGGGGGAACATTTTAAAATGAGGGTATCATAAGTGTACAATGAGGAAAAAATTGACGTCACTTTCAATTAAGAGCACAACCAACACACAACTTTGCTCCAATTATCCAGGTAATTCAAAATACCTGAACTTATGTGTTCCGATTAACATCCATTACTACGTCACAGTAAGCAGCGTAGCCAAGTTTACTAGGGAGAATTTGCGCTGCCAGCTGTACCGCTACGACTACGTTAAGTGTTTGCAAGCCCACGGCCGTTGTAGACGAATTATGTGAAAAATTTTCACATTAAGGAAAATTCTGAAAATGCTAATGAAAATTGAGGTAACTTCTGTATTTAATAACGTAAGGAATTATTGTTCACTTGTTCGTTATTGCTCAATATAACAGTAAAGATCATCGCAGCTTCCTTTAAAAGGACTTTAACCTAAACTCAATTCTTTTAACTAAGAGTTCAGGTAGGTTAAGGATACCTAAACGTGTACGTATATTGTAAATACGCGCACACGTAGTGAACGGAAGCAGTATATTTACAACCATGTTTGTATCGTTAACTTGACCTTATTGTTGAATGTAACAAGTGTTAGTTTTTGCTCTTATGAACTTATTTAACCATGAGTACACGAATAATACATACGAAATAGTGTCAATCGTGTAACTACACATGTGTGAAACGGCCCGTAACTTTCACTATAACAAATACTCTGATGCCTGTGCGGGAAGATTAATGACAGAAAAGGCTGCTATTTTTCCCATGGTGCCTGTGCGTGAAGACCCATGACAGAGAATGGAACTAGTTCTCTTTTAATGCTGAGCGTTTAAAAATTATTGACATTCAATGCGTTTTTTTTCCTCTGATGCCTGTACGTGATTTCTGTCTGACGGCGTGAAACTTAATTAGCAGCCGAAAGGCAGCCATAGCCTCCTTCCCTATTGTATTTTATTCACTATTGTATTGTACTTCACTATTGTATCTCCCCCACAGACTATCCTTAATAAGCCCCGATCTCTAGAGCAACTTAGACCCCATATCAACAACAGAAGCTGCGCCATCTCGCGCCCAGTTAACAATGCCCCAAAGTTCGCTGCTCAGAACTATATAACTAAAGACCCGTGTGCATTAGTGCCCCAATAATGACGCAACTTGATCTTCCTAGAACAACATTATGTCCAAGTAACACTCCGCAACTTGCGTGACCCTCCTACCCTCACGGGCGTCCGGCGCCATCTGGCAACCACCGCATAATTCCCGTCATATTCCGGCGCCATCTGGCAACCGCCATATAATTCCCATCATATTTGAGTGCCCTCGCGCTCCCATTGGCCAGCCTATTCACAGGCCCCGCCCATCGCGCCTACCTCCACACGCACAAACACACGCACGCGGTTTTGAATCCCTTGTATGAACGCTTGTCACTCTTCTTTACGCGCTTGGATGTTTTTGATGTACGAAGCATTATAGAGTTATTGTAATAAGCCTCTTCTTAAAAATGCCTACGTTTCATTCAGGGAACTTAGCATGAAGACACCGCGGTGTTAACATGCAAATGTATGCCTATGCATAGGTGTTAAATTTCACTCTCGAGCAATCTGTCTCGTATTTTTGTGATTCCGTTACTGAAATCGGAATTTCCTCTTCAATAACCGGGCATTTATCTTCCTGCGTTGTTGATATTGATCGCTTGAGTTATCGCTTCGAAATTACCAGTCGTGTGCAGATTTGTAAAAATTCACTGGAGAGAACAACGAAAAAAGTAAACAAGGTAAAAAATCTTACGCAATGTATTACAGGGAAACGTAATGCAAACCTGATCACGTCTAAGAAAATAAGTATAAAAGAACAGCAAAATAAATAATGAAGTAAGATTGAGCACAAACCGTCGATTTTTACATTGGATTTCAAGCGCATGGAATTAGTTTGCACGCAATTGGATGCAGCAACAAGCTGTCCAATATTAAGTGCCTTTAAAGAGGCGAGATGCTTTACATGGTGATGCACGGTGATGTAAATGTGGCGGTAAAATATGATGCATGTTGTGGTGACATGATAACGAAGTGGTGAACACACACACATGTACTTTTGTGCATGATCGGATACACCACACATTTATGGAGCGGTGAAAGTCATACATACACATCATATGTAAGTCATACATACACATCATATGTAAGTCATACATACACATCATATGTGAGCCCTGGTGCGTGCACCATAATTATGCCTCTCTCACGTAATGTAGTGTGATAACAGTTATGTGTTTCAGTTCACTATTTCAGTTCTCAATGCGAATATGTGAGTGGCACATAATCTCGGTCGTACGTTCTTCAGTACTCACATACACATGCAAACATAGATACTTTTACAGGGTGGCGCACAAGTAACGCACGCTTTTGAAGGTAAATTGTAAAGATTTATTGCCGCAATATACACTGGGTATCTGTAGACAGGATACGACATGTAAATAAAATTTAAGAGTTCCTCTATCGTTTGCAATTAACTCTATCGTTATACCTTTCATAGTTTATTTATTATTAATTTTTTAAAAGGGTGCGTCACTAATGCGCCACCCTGTATAAATGCCACACAAAACTCACATTTAAAAAAGTTATATTTAATATCCAGCCCTTGCACTCACTAATTTTTGAACCATATATTTGGATTACGTATAAAATTACATGGAAATGACGTATATATGTGCATTGACGATATTTTTCGATATACTTATATCAGAGTTACCAGTCACGTGTATAATTATGCTCAAATTCCATTTATTACTCACACACATAGCCCTGAATATATAGTGAAATGTCTGAATGTATTTATAATTACACATAACATGAGTGTGTGTAGATTGCACACATCGCTCACATGAGTGTATAGATAGAATGAGAATGTAACAACTATTGACATCCACAACTACAATAGAAATTTATTACATGAATATACCTCAATTTGCCCATTTCGACCACACATCGCGGCCATTGGGAAGAATATCACAAGTCGCAATTCTTTATTTTTCAAGAAAAGTGATTTTAACTTTGCAAGCTGCTTTACGGAATTGGTTTTGATCAAAAAATGGAATCCTTCCTCTCGGTCACCTATGAAGGTACAGTTATGTCGGTTTTACTAAAATACGTAGATCGAAATGTCGAATTTAACAGGCATGGATAAGTACCAGTGTACACACGGCCACTACGAGTTATGTACCAGTGTACACACGGCCACTACGAGTTATGTACCAGTGTACACACAGCCACCACGAGTTATGTACCAGTGTACACACGGCCACGGCGGAGTTCACAGTTACCACAAATTCGTTCCATATCAGTCAATTCTCAGAATGTCATTTAATTGCTCAAATTTTTCTCCAACATTCAACTGATCAGAATCGTGTTCTTGGGCGACCTTTCTTTTTTTCATCATTTTTTCATTTTTTTTTCAAATGAAATCTGCAATTTGGATAACTCATTTCCTGTAATTAATTCTTTCCTTCAGTTCATCATCCCAATAAGTGCTCTGAGAAGATTTACTGCGTTAACATCTTCACTAAACTCGCACAGTACAACATTTCTTATGGGAACTTTAGGTGGGACGAACATGCATGACAATATTAATGAGAAATTTGAACAGAAGAGAGGTAATCTGCAAAAAAAACTGCATGGTTTGCTCATAAAAATATGTACAAAACTTATTACAGAATCTAAATAACTGACAAATACAATTTTAAACAACCCTTCCAAAAAATCAGGCAGTGCTTCTGTACCAAGCCTGATACTTTGATTCAATCGGCTGGGATTAATTAAAAATTCTCATTATGTACACATGTGTTGCTACTATGTGTAAATATAATTCCGCATATTTTGCGAAAAATATCTGCATGCACCGAAAAACATTTTAGAGTTCAATATTAGCTGCTGGGAGAAATTAATAAATGAAATAATAATACGAGAGATTTAAAATTTTACCACACAAAATCTTATTTACATTCTACACTCTGTTTCATATACGATGTATGTGTGATAGTTACAGGCGTAGCAAATTTATCTATTTATATTGAAAACTATTATAGTCTTGTTAGTTTGCTTTCTTGATTGTTACCGTCAGAAATTTCAGTAATAACATAGGACAAAATTCAACACCCTGCTTTCAGTAATAACATAGGGCGAAATTCACAATTTCCACACCCCATTTCGTGGATCCGATTTATTCCAAATACCATTTTTAAGAAGAATATTTCCTAGCAAATTAGTTATGGAAGCAACGGGACCAAAATAGTTGAAATGTTCTGATGGAATCTTACCCAACAATACCCTTGGTGTGTTTATTTACTTTTATGCTGGTTTGTTGCTTGCTTGTTGCGCGTGTCTGTGGCGCTCACGCGGACGCTCAATGACCGTATCTGTGATACGAGTTTCACCAGTGCACAAGTACACGAATATTTTAATGGCGGGTACTATTGGGATGGATATATTTGTTTGGCATCCACATCTGCAAGATTTGTTCCAGCAAAATATCCAGTCCCGGCAGCTTTGGCAGGTTATGTATACACCAGTAAGCATAGTAATCATGTACCGTCGTGACAGGAGTAATTATGTTCGTTAATTTTTCTTTAACTAAATAAAAACGATGCATTATTCTCTGTTCCTTTCCAATAATTTTACTGCGCTCAGTATTTGCTGCGCTCACTCGATCATCAAAATTTATATTTTCATATGTTAAAATTTTGAAAAATATTTTCAATCAATTTTTCATAATGTTTTCGTTAACTTCGCACACCCGAACCATGATAATTAGAATTAGTTTAGACCAGTGAATAGTTATTTGAATTCTCTGGCGTTTAATTTCTTTCTTCTCTGGTTTAAATTAATCATAATTGCACTCCATGACTGAGAGGACGATGCTTATTT
The DNA here is from genome assembly GCA_014220935.1 of Platorchestia sp. MABIK. Lineage (NCBI taxonomy): Eukaryota > Metazoa > Arthropoda > Malacostraca > Amphipoda > Talitridae > Platorchestia > Platorchestia sp. MABIK. Next base: position 6,759 of record JACJUY010004271.1, on the reverse strand, counting down.
ATACGAAAGGTCATGCAAACACATATTTGTAATTGTTCATTATTTATGTTCATTATATGTATTATATATGGGCAATTTATTGCACTGCAATTGGCCTTTCCTAATCTCCCCTGTTGATTTTTAAAATGAGCTTCATCAAGCTCTTGCTTGCTTAAAACCGCCTCATTTTAATATAGGATAAAAATCTCAGTAGAAGGTAAAATATTTTGATTGCCTTAAAATTGTAGAATGGATTCGCAGTCGATTTTTTTCTTAAAATTTTCCTTAAACGACGGGATTGGATATTTTGCTTGAACAAATCTTGCAGATGTGGATGCCAAACAAATATATCCATCCCAATAGTACCCGCCATTAAAATATTCTTGTACTTGTGCACTGGTGAAACTCGTATCACAGATACGGTCATTGAGCGTCCGCGTGAGCGCCACAGACACGCGCAACAAGCAAGCAACAACTTTGCATTACTGAAATGATAAGAATGTGTGGTGTCAGAATAATGAACTTGGTATTAGGGACCAGTCAGTAGTACTGCTAGTAAGCTAGGCAGGGACCTCTAGTACTGCTAGTAAGTTAAATATAAACTGTTAATTAACTAATTAGAGACCACTTAAACTGCTAGTAAGTTAAATAGAAACTGCTAGTAAGCTAGCCAGGAACCACTAGTTACTACCACTGCTAGCACCTAACAAGGAGGCGGCGCAGAGGCGGGCAATGGGCGTGGCGTCAGCTGATGCGCTGAAGTGGCCGTCGAGTCCACCTCGGTGGGGAGGGGGGGGAGGGCTGTACACAAATAAGTGAAGGCGATTAGCCGTCTAATAAATGTTACAAACCAGCGTGTCGGCGGCAATCATGGCTGCCCGCCTCGGTCTGTGACCGCTGGTTACTTCGCTCAAGATAAGCGCAGCGGTCGGTCGCGCGCACGTGTGTCTCTTCTTCTTGTCAGTCGCGCACTGAGCCTTGTTTGTGTGAGGGCTAACACTTTCTCGTGTTTTGTGGACGGTACTCTCTCACGTTGTGTTAAAATGAAACGGTGAATTACATTCGTGATAAAATAAGACGGTTTCCGTGTATTACACACGTTCTGCAGATGCGAATAAAACTTTGTGGTGTTTCTGCAGCTAATTTGAAAAAATAGTGAAAAATTGAACTTGTGTATGAAGTGTATTTGTGTTCGTGATTTTAAGCAAAATAACATTTTTCGGAAAGTTTCTGACGGCTGTTTATTCTGTGCTTCATGCAAGTTATGCTCATTGAATTGAAGTGATGAAATGAATTGGGAACGTAATTAAAGTGGAAAGGCAAATTTTATACATGTACAACAAAACTACCAAAGGTGATCAAAGCGTCAAGTAAAAGTACTGAAGCATTCCCCATTTATTCGTTATCATTGAAGTTCAGAAAAGGGATTGAGAAGAAAATACTCTAAAATCAAACGTTTTCAATTAAATGAAATTAAACACTTTCGTTATGCACTATGAGCAGGTAATATTTTGAACAACGCACTTCGTTGCAAGCACCTGCGAATTTACATTGCACTTATTCGAAGTTTTACACCGCAAGATTAAAGTTGCTGGAGAGTGAGAGCATAACGTACATTTTTCGTCAGCGAAATCATTGTAGAATTAAGTACCACTTCAAGACATTTTCTCGTCTTGCTTTTTCTAAGCATAGTATGCTTTGAAAAATATTCATCTACATCTGAAGATTATTCTGAAAAAACAACACACTTTTTGTATTGTCTTCTCGTTAAACGGTGAAAGATGACTTTTTGACATTAAAGATTTCGTCTTAGCAAGAGCATAAAGGATCAAATTCTATTGATCCAACATAGAGGATCAATTTGTTGTTCAAATGGTGACCAAAATGCAGTGCGAACTGAAGATGAAGCCTTCGTATGTGTCCGTCGATGACGTCAAAAGCAGCAAACATGGCATCAGCCTCCATCAAATCAACGACCACATCAATGAAGACTCGTTTGATGATAACATCAACGATTTGGAATCCAATCCTGCATCGCCGAACCAATCGGAATTGGAATCTCCTGTGAAAGGAATCAACCACCAGTTCACTTCGGTGCTCAGCCAATCATTTACGAATCAAACCCCAATTAGCCAATCATTTGCGGCACAAACCCCAATTAGCCAATCATTTACGACCCAAACCTCAATGACCCAATCATTTTCAGCAGCAGACGCAGTTGAGAGCCAATCTTTTGCCACACAAACTGGACTCAACCAATCATTCCCGACGTCGACGTCGGTAATGAGCCAATCATTCCCGACATCGAGCGCCAATCCCAAAACTCCGCAAATTTACACAATCGAGAAAATCTTGGCAATCAAATCGAGCGGCGGCGCAACGGCGCATAAAGACGCCGTCGAGGAGAAGTTTCTTCCAGGTGGGAAAAGTTCTTAGAAATTTCATGTTTACTTTTAAATGTAATGTAAGATATGTAATTTGATGTTAGAAATTAGGGGAATTATCTTAGGGTAGATTTATTTAATCAAACATTTTGTTGTAAATGTGTTCTTAAATATTTGTTTAGAATCTCAAGAATTAAATGTTTGATTTTAAATCTGATCTTAATTATTTCGCTACAATTTTACAAATTAAGGATTTGGTTATAACCGTATAAATTAAATGTTTGATTACACTCTTTTCATTTTAATATTTGGTTACAATCTTATTAACTAAATGTTTGATCATAATGTTATTAGTCAAATATTTGGTTTTAAATGTAAGGTTAAATGTGCAATTTGACATCATATGTTGTTGGAAAATATCTTACATTTAGTAAATTAAATATTTCATTACGAGTAATAAAATTAAATTAGTAACAATATTGAGTTGGATATTTCAAATGAAATATTCAATCGAGTGGAGAGTACATGATATTTCATTAAAAAAAAAATAAAAATCACATTCATCTAACAAAATTCAACAAAACATTAATTGGATGTGTAAACAAAATATTCATGTGTGTTTAATTCCAAATGCTATTAGAGATAAAAAATAAATCATTATTCATGTTCAATTAAATTAAAAAGTAGTTTCTCCAGTTGAGTATCATGTTCAGTATGTTAGATCGAATAAATAGTGCACCAAATTAAATACATGATGAGAAGTGTTAGACGAGGTGCGTGTGTCAGTGTGTATGTGTGTGTATATCAGTACAAAATGTACACATTGGTTAGCAATACACATTCATTCAGGTAGTGAACGTTACTGCACCATACCAGCGCGTATGTTGTGTGTGTGTAGACATATGTGTGTTGTGACTCAGACTGCGGTACTTAGTGAAGGCAATGTTTTTTTTGAACATTTATTGAACCTTGAATGCTAATGAAAGATATTGCTGAGTGTAAATATTAATTAGCAATATTGGCGGGTTGCAATATTATTTAACGATATTGGCGAGTTGAAATATTAATTAGCAATATTGGCGAGTCGAAATGCTAGTTAGCAATGCTAGTGAGTTGGCAATATTGGGTTTAATCCAACCATCCGATAGTGTTTTGGGGTGTATCTGTTTCTTCTATTCATGCGTCATTTTTAGTTCTGATTTTTGGCTTCTGTTATTCATGTTTATTTTCTTCATCTCTAGGTTTCCTACATTGTCATTTACTAATCCCAAGTATATCACAAATGTACCTTTACTCCTTAAATCCTCCAGAACATATTTAAATCGGCGATGAACATTTTCCTAAAAAAAAATTTTACAGACAACATGATGTTTTCCCTCGTACATAGAACATGTGTGACGGTGTTGACATGGACGATCCAGTAGTGTGTGCACAGAGTTGGATCTCGTAAAAATCTAGTTACACACTCAACTTTTTTTAATTAAAAGTTTTCTAAAGACCCATCACGTTTTCCCATCAATTTACGCAAATCACACATTTTCTCCACATTACACAAATACAAAATTTTCTTCTTTTCTATTTCCTAATGACAAGTCCTGATGTATGTATATTATTATTTGAAACATTAAATAGTTTTTCAATCTAAATTATTTTCTCAATAAATATAGCTCGAAATTGGTATTATAAGATAGCTTTCTAAAATATATATATACGGTATGGCTAGACATTGAAAATATTAGATAGCTTTTTAAAACAAATATATATATATATATACAGTATATGGCTCAACGTTGATAATATTATATAGTTCTTTAAAGATAGCCATGTTGACTTATTAAAATTATGAAACACGTCCAACTGCCTCTACATCAATATTTAAACACTAGCAAGACCCGTGGAAATTCCACGGACAATATCATCAACAAGCTAGGTAGACCCGTGAAAATATTCGGCCAACATTGCCTAGGAAATTCTAACATAACCCATGCTAACCTAACATATACTAACCTATCCTATCCAAACCAAAGCTATCCTGATAATATGTCAAACATAAAAGCCATGGACCCGTGAAAAAAATGTCATCAACATAACCTAACCTATGCTAACCTGATAAAATGTCAAACGTATCAATGCATGTAAAGGCGATCATTCAATGTCACACTCAGGAATTCGGTATCCATGATACTGCAAACTCGGATGAGCGCGTAACGGACGGACTAACTAACTAACTAACTAACTAAGGGAGGAACAAGCAGAATATTATTTGGATATAATACCCTTCTTATTCATCTCCCTGTCAGATATAATTCGATATCGCTGCAACAGAGTTCATGAGATGACCTTTTAAGTTCAGCCGTGTTCTCAAACTGAAATTACATTGAAAGAAAGCAGAAAATCATTTAAAATGAAAGTGTATAAAGCGTAAAGGCATGTAACGCGCGAGCCGAGCTGTGGTTAGTGGAAAGATTTCATTTGGTCACGTGGGTACGCTTTGATATCATGCATATAGTTCTGACAGATTAAATGGACTTTAATTCAGATTTCTTATGTCTCTAATGAATTAAATTCGGATGAATAAAAAAATGCATTGAGTTTTTTTGCCATGAGAAATTTTAGAATTTCGTGAACCAAAAATGGAAAAGATGCGAAATTTCAAAGTTCTTTTAAGAACATAAATATTATCGAGCCCAATACCCTAATTCTACTACTGATGAGCGTAAAAACCTAAATTACAATTTGAGAATTAGAAAATTTTCGAGCCTGTTGAATCAGTGTCGTTGAATAGATGAATATACTCGTACAAGTATACAAGCATCGAAACATGTATGATGCCACCACAGCTAGCACATGAGTCTGTATTTCTGGTGGGCAAGGAACAAATTTTGGTACATATGTGGCTCAACTGTTTTTGTGTGGCTGTATTATGTATATGTGGCTGTAATATGTATATGTGGCTGTATTGTGTATATGTGGCTGTATTGTGTATATGTGGCTGTATTGTGTATATGTGGCTGTATTATGTATATGTGGCTGTATTGTGTATATGTGGCTGTATTGTGTATATGTGGCTGTATTATGTATATGTGGCGGTATTATGTATATGTGGCTGTATTGTGTATATGCGTCTGTATTATGTATATGTGGCTGTATTATATATATGTGGCTGTATTATGTAAATGTGGCTGTATTATGTATATGTGGCGGTATTATGTATATGTGGCTGTGTTATGTATATGTGGCTGTATTATGTATATGTGGCTGTATTATGCATATGTGGCTGTATTATGTATATGTGGCTGTATTATATATATGTAGCTGTATTATGTATATGTGGCTGTATTATATATATGTGGCTGTATTATGTATATGGGGCTGTATTATGTATATGCGGCTGTATTATGTATATGTGGCTGTATTATGTATATGGGGCTGTATTATGTATATGCGGCTGTATTATGTATATGTGGCTGTATTATGTATATGGGGCTGTATTATGTATATGTGGCTGTATTATGTATATGTGGCTACATTATGTATATGCGGCTGTATTATGTATATGCGGCTGTATCATGTACAGAGTCCGTTCCACAGAGTTAACAACTCCGTAATGTAGAGACGCTAGTTTCGAACACGTCGGTATAAAATTCATACACGCGATTCATAAGAAATGGGTTGAAAAATGCAAATCATTATTTTTGACCCCAAATTCAATACATGAAAAGGTCTTGGGGCTGCAGGCCTAGGCTTATATCGGCATAGGTATGTATAGTACACACACATTATGTGTGTTCTTTTGTGCGTCTTTGTTGAACTGGTGTATACGCAGCACACTGCACACTACACACTACACACCACACATCACACATCACACAACATACACAACACACTGTACAAAACACACACACACACAAAACACAACACACAACACGATACAAGACGTACAACATTTAACCCACAACACACAACACACAACACACAACACACAGCACACAATACACAGCACACAATCCACAACCTACAACACGATACAAGACGTACAACATTTAACCCACAACACACAGCACACAACACACAGCACACAAAGGTGTGCATTTCAATCAGCCACTCAGCCCACTTAAGTGGGCACTCCACACACCACACAACACAGCCCACCAGGTGGTCTGTGTGTAGCGGCTGTGTGGCACACAGACTACACAAAGGCGTGTGAATGTGTGGAGTGGAGCATAGCTGCTCACACAGCCCTGCATTCCAGGCCTTGCTGCTCATAGTCCTGCTCATGGTCCTGCTCATAGTCCTGCTCATAGTCCTTGCTCATAGTCCTGCTCATAATCCTGCTCATAGTCCTGCTCATAGTCCTGCTCATAGTCCTGCTCATAATCCTGCTCATAGTCCTGCT
>JACJUY010004270.1:35233-62102 GCA_014220935.1 Platorchestia sp. MABIK | reverse complement strand
CCCAGAGTGTGGCGTAACACGGCCCAGAGTGTGGCGTAACACGGCCCAGAGTGTGGCGTAACACGGCCCAGAGTGTGGCGTAACACGGCCCAGAGTGGCGTAACACGGCCCAGAGTAGCGTAGCATGTGTTATGTATCTTACTGCATAGCTGCCGAATTCAGTCACCGAGCGAAGGAAAAGAATGTCGATGAAGATCAGACGCCCGGTCTATAACACGTCAAAGTGACAAGACTAAACATCGTTCCGAACGTTATCCAGGGAGACATTCAATGGACTGGACCAGTTATATGAATGCACCAGTCATATGAACAACAAGCAGAACAGGGTATATCCTCGCTGACCCTGAGAAAAGGCTGCGAAGGCTCGACAAAAGTGATCACGTTCAACTACAAGCCAGCTATTCTATATGAGTTTTACTTTTCATGAGCTGCTAATTGTATTAAATTGTCTAAATAGCACGCGAGACTCCCGTAATGCGATTCATGTGTATATTTAGAGAAATATACACTATTTCATTATATGTACATTAACGCTACCACGACAAGAATAAGCTCTTTCCATTTTGACCATTAATTATATTCTCAAATAGTAGCGGTCACGAACGGTTACGTTTCCCTATGAAACTATGCAAAGCCGTAATGGGGGTTCATTCATTTATTCTGGAACATAACTTCATCTCGGAATGGTCTCTGATAGATGCCAACATTTAACTTAGAGATTTTTTGGACTCAGTCAGCATCCTTAGCTTATTACACCGTTGTTAGACGAACTTCTGCATCTATGTTGTTAAAAACTACATCCGACCCATTAAAATTAACGTAAATGCCGAGACCCTGTAAAATTATCGTCATCGCTGGATTTACCTGGAAAGTTGAGTACATTGTGATGTGCTCTCGTCCTTCGATTGCGTGTCTCTGTGATCCCATATCATCGAGTCATCATCAGTTACTAATAAATTGGTGACCCAAATTCGAGTATTTAACCCTTTAAACTCGCTGAAGAATTTTGATCGAAAATTTATAAAAATCCTTCTTGAAAAAGTTTCATCTAAAAATGAAAAAATAAGGACTTCACGAACGCGGAAGATCACGCTAAAATAAAAAGATATAACAAAAAGATAGATTAAAGCGTACATCAGGGCATTACACGTGACGCATAATCGTGTAGCATGACGCATAGAAGCATAGCATGACTCATAGAAGCATGGCATGAGTCATGCCATGCTTCTATGCGTCATGCTGTGCTTCAATGCGTCATGCTGTGCTTCTATGCGTCATGCTATGCTTCTATGCGGCATGCTGTGCTTCTATGCGGCATGCTGTGCTTCTATGCGTCATGCTATGCTTCTATGCGTCATGCTGTGCTGCGCAATAACCAGTGAACACAAATACAAGACGCACATCATGGATCACACCCCAATATCCAATGCCCGTAGGCGACGTTAAGACTGCGACTTGGTGCAGCACATTCACAACACAACATCGGGTTTGGCTGAGAATGTTGGGACCGGTCATGTGGGTTTCGAGTCATTATGAGTATTATGTGTTCTATGTGAATTTTGTGAGTTATGAGAATTATGTGTATAATGGGTAGAATTGGGTATTATGTGCATTATTTGTATTATGAGTCTCATTGTGAGTATTTTATATATATATATTTTCGAGTATATATATATATTTTCTAGTATATATATATATATTTTCTAGTATATATATATATATTTTCTAGTATATATATATTTTCTAGTATATATATATTTTCTAGTTTATATATATATATATTTCCAAATTCCAGGTCACACCAGCTTGGTGAAGCCTCATCTGCGACCGGCCTTAGATATGGCGACATCGTACGGGCAAATGAGCAATCTGAGATTCTATTTTGGCGCCTTTCAAACCCGCAAGGAAGGCACGTTGCGCGAAACTTGTGGCTTTCTGCTAACTCTTAACGTTCGGTGAGAGAAAGGAATTGAGCTGGACATAAGGTATTCCCCAATCCTTCATCATTTCCGCAAGGAAGAAAAGTTGGTGCTACTATAGCGTGAGGTCTACCGCCATATATAGCCTACCCAATGACTTGAATACATAATTGAACATTCTAATTAAAACAAATTAAAAGAAGAAAGGCCAAATTAAACGTATGATATATTTCGTAATCCTAATTCCATTGGTTAGAAGTAGATCTCATGCTGTAGTGCGGTAGACCTCATGTTATAGCAGTGCCAGAAAGTTGCGCTGAACATAAGGTATTCCCCAATCTTTCGTCACTCCCACAGGGAAGGAAAGTTATGCTCAACAAGGCATTCCGAAGACCCCAACATTCTTACGCTGAACTTAGGCATTACGAAAATTCTCAACATTCTTGCGCTTAAGTCATTCGAAAATCCTCAACATTCTTGCGCTGGACATGAGGCATCTCGCAAACTCAACATTCTTGTGCTGGACATGAGGCATCTCACAAACTCAACATTCTTGTGCTGGACATGAGGCATCTCACAAACTCAACATTCTTGTGCTGGACATGAGGCATCTCACAAACTCAACATTCTTGTGCTGGACATGAGGCATCTCGCAAACTCAACATTCTTGTGCTGGACATGAGGCATCTCACAAACTCAACATTCTTGTACTGGACATGAGGCATCTCACAAACTCAACATTCTTGTGCTGAATATAAGGCATTCCAAAAACCCTCAACATTCTTGCACTGAACACACGGCGTTCCGAAAACCCTAACGCGAGGAAGGAAAGTTACGCTGAACACAAAACATTTCGCAATTGCTCAAGAAAAGCACGTAGCGCAGAGCACGGCAGCAGCACAGGTGACTCAGAACACCACACCTGCACCCACACCGGCCCAATCCCAATGTGAAGACGATACGAGCGCACGCCGGTAGTGCTGCCTGCGACCGATGTTACACTTCTTGTTAACATTTGCACCGCAACGTGCGCCACTGGCGGCCACGGAAGGGATTTTCATAATAGTGCTGACCGACCAGTAGTCACCAACTCAATTTTTTAAATACTTAATCGAAGGTAAATGAAGGCACGATCCAGTTCATGTTTGCCATTTTCAATGTTGCTTGCTACAAGTGACTTTAAATTTGATTTGAATATTAAACTTCAGCTTAACCAATTGCGGTCAAAGTGTTCATTCTACTTCTTCGTAATGAATTTAAAAACTGCTGGTGAAATAGTGTCGCAATCTCCTTGATCGCAATTGAGCGGGGCTGTGGATATTTTTCCACCGCGTGTTAAACTTTATTTCGTTGAATTGAAGTTAGAACCTGCTAGTAAAAATTTGTAAAAGTAGTAGAAGTAAAAGTTGCCGGAAGTTTGAAACTACTTGTAAGAAAGTGTTGCCGGAAGTTTGAAACCACTAATATAGAAGCGTTGCCTAAAGTTTGACTTATAGTAAAGATGTGTTGTTCGAAGTTAGAATTCCACAAGTAAAAAGTGGAATACAAGTAAAGAAGTGTTACCCCGAGTATCGTTCACATGAAAATGAACAGGAAATACCGTATCTGTCACTGTTTTAAAAGCTGAAAACGACCATAAGGTTTTCAAGTCTTGTCATCACCATTTGTTCCAATTGAAGTTGAAAAACACAGAACAGCCTCATGCCTGCCGCAATAGTGAACACACAAAGGCGTTCCCGATTTGATTTAAATGAAACACGTCCCTGAACAACAACCAATCAGCACTTCTTGCTCATTTCATTTCTTTGAAGTTCAGAAATCGAGTGAACTAGAAACCCTCTTTGCGTTGAAGTTCACAAACCAGACGAAGTAGAAACCCTCTTTGCGTTGAAGTTCACAAACCAGACGAAGTAGAAACCCTCTTTCGGTTGAAGTTTAGAAACCAGATAAAGCAGAAACCCTCTGAGTTGAAGTTCGGAAACCTGTCGAAGTAGAAACTCTCTTTGGGTTGAAGTTCAAAAATCAGACGAAGTAGGAACCCTCTTCCCGTTGAAGTTCAGAAACCAGACGAAGTAGGAACTCTCTTCACGTTGAAGTCAAGAAACCAGACAAAGTAGAAACCCTCATTGAGTTGAAGTTTAGAAACCAAACGAAGTAGGAACCCTCTTTGGGTTGAAGTTCAGAAACCAGACGAAGTAGGAACCCTCTTTGCGTTAAGTTCAGAAACCAGACGATCATAGGAACCCCTGAACAGTAAACCAGCAAAGCCCTGGCATTGACTGGCCCACAACAGCATGAGCGGAGTGTCAAATTGACTAATAGTATCGTAATGAATTGTGGTCAGGTCTGTTCTACGGGGCTGGTGCGCTGCAAGTTAAGCAACCAGAACAGGGCATAGCCGGCCGGAGTGACTCGACCGAAGGAGGCAGTGAAACGGCGCGCCAAATACAAGAGGGAACAAAGCCTTTAAATGAAGTATTTCTTTAGTATACAACACCCCCGGTGCCATCTCTAATCCTTAGAAATTCCGAATGGTTGTCGTTGATTCATGAAACAAAAGTGCAGCAACTTTTCGGCGCCCTAGAAACGTGGAATAAAAGCATGAGCAACGTTTGGAAATCTCCAACCAAACCACATCCTTACCTTGCTTCGCGATGGGCAGCATTGTGAACTGAAGAAACTAAGAAATAATCCAAAAATGGTTTGTCAACCGATAAAATCTCACATCACGCGTAAAGTAATACCCAACACAGGGAACACGGAACACACACACCCTCGCCGCACTAAAGTTTATGTGGCACTGATTCAACAGCTGACTGTCTTGTCCGAAATGCCGTGTTTACCTCAGAAAGAATTTCTTCTCTTCCCGAGATGGCAACACTAACGTTCATCCCTCTAGAAGAAAATGTGAGATTATGGCGTAACGATCGTGTTAGATATTTCCATGAATTAGGTTCTCTACGTCTAACTGATCCAATTGTTCAGACGTGTATCGTGTAAGTTTACTCAGAGAAGTTTACTCTAATGAGTTTACTCATTAGAAGGATTTCTAATGAAGAAGTAACCGTGATCGTACGTTTCTTCACCTTTTTCAATTTCGATACCTATATCTTATTAGATTTGACGCGATGTACACCTCCCAAAATTTTTGAACACTTGAATGAGAAAATTTGCTCTTCACTTGTAATTACACAGACCGTAACGCAGTAATACACGTCAAGCTTTGAGGACCGCCACTTTTTCATAAGTTAAATGAATGTGACTTTTAATGAAAACATTTTTTCACAAATGATACTCGAAAATTTCGCAGTTCCTCCTGCCGTAATTTTTGCGTTTGTTTTAAATATTCATCGGTCTTCAAGTCCAAGCGTCTCATGGGTTGCTCTTCCTCACGCACAATTTATGTGTTGTATGACGCACAATGGCGTAGCATGATGCACAATGGCGTAGCATGACGCACAACGGCGTAGCATGACGCACAACGGCGTAGCATGACGCACAATGACGTAGCATGATGCACAATGGCGTAGCATGACGCACAACGGCGTAGCATGACGCACAACGGCGTAGCATGACGCACAATGACGTAGCATGACACACAATGACGTAGCATGACACACAATGACGTAGCATGACACGCAATGACGTAGCATGACACACAATGACGTAGCATGACGCACAACGGCGTAGCATGACGCACAACGGCGTAGCATGACGCACAACGGCGTAGCATGACGCACAACGGCGTAGCATGACGCACAATGGCGTAGCATGACGCACAATGGCGTAGCATGACGCACAGAAGTATGACGAATATTTTTCTTTGAAAATAAAGATATCGAATTTCAGCGAAGTTTCGTACATGAATAAATATTCAATGGCAAACTACAGGAAACACATCAGTTATAAGAATGTCGTTAATAGTTTGCGAGCAAACTTGCGATATTTCTAGAGAGAATTTCACAACAAAAATCCGAGTTTAATCTTTTTTGTTTAACACATCGAGTGCGTTCAAAGCCTTTAATTATCGGAAACAATTCATTTGAACTGGAATAACGGAATTTTCGACTATTTTTCTTTATGATTTTTTTTAAACCTAAGGGTATATATATATATATATCTCCTTTAGCATTAATTACTCAACTAATGTCACTTGAGGAAAAATTTCTTATTTTTCATCACAGCAATTTATAGAAATTGTGTCCGTGTACCCGAATTTGGCATTGACCCAACGAATCGAACATGTTATGTGGGTCACCCAAACACACCTGCACGTCTGAATGTACATGTTGACAAACGCAACCCAACTTCCCACAATCATGTCCAAACAAAAGATGGCCGACTTCACATTTCAGCATAATGATAACACTGCATTGTTGTTGTCTTCGGCCGGTCTTCACATTTCAGTATAATGATAACATAACATTATTGTTGTCTTCGGCCCGTCTTCACATTTCAGCATAATGATAACATTACATTATTGTTGTCTTCGGCCCGTCTTCACATTTCAGTATAATGATAACATTACATTATTGTTGTCTTCGGCGTGTCTCACATTTCAGCACAATGATAACATTACGATAATGTTATTTTGGAAATCCAGATTTTAAAATTTTGCAAGTGTCATAGGAAATAGTACAAAAACATTGTTTAATGTCGCAAAATGACTTCATTTTACGTTCGTTTGTTTTTGTATGTTTCTGTTCTGTAGTGCAGCGCAAGAATCTGTTTACATTCAGTTAACATTTTTGACTTATTTTCTTGTTGCATATGATCCGTGGTACCCAACGTGCTGCAACGGGTCGTGACGTGTATTTTCTTTTGAAATTAATGTGATTTCTTTTCTTCATTCTTTGCGAATTTTAACACATAATTTGCATTTTCAACCTTTTAGACAGCAATGACAATGCATCAATCCATGTCATTAAACTCTACTCAATTGTCGGGTTTAATAAAAATACATAACGAGCTGTGCCCATAACAAACTTTTATATAAAAGTCTAAATAATTTACTAATGATAATAATAATAATAATATAACCGTAACATAAGATGACTCTACTATTTAAAAAAATATGCAACCAAGTTCCTCTCCTAAAATTTTCTTTTGGCTACTTAATTGAAAAATATTTCAAATCTCAAAACCCAAGACATAATGCAGAATATTTTACTGACAGCAAAGTCAAGCCCACGCACGAGTTGGACTCGTCATCAGTAAGCTCTGCCGCTTTTGAACATTTCGAAACAGATTTTCTCTATCAAAATGAAAATTAAATTCGTGATACAGCCTTCTACCAGAACATATTCGTAGCACTAAGATATCTTCCTAATAAATGAAAATTAAATTCGCGATTCCGCCCGCTACCAGAACATACATTTTAATTCAAATCTCTGTATTATCTTCTAAAAGACAGTAAAGTTGTGACATAAAGCGTTTGTGACTCCAAGATTAAGTATACTTTGAAGCTTGATGACGGCCATCGAGAAACTGGACTTTTTCGTCAATAGCTTCGGTATCGGTATTGCTATTTTCCGAGTGCTTATAAAATGGCACTGGGGTGAACTTGTCGACGTTCCAACGATGAATGAGCTTGTTGAGAGGCCGCACAGAGCATACACTGTTGGCCTCGATGAGTGTTTGGGGCAGCGGCATTGACAACGTTTCCGGCAGCGGGATGGAGCACAGGACGCACAACACGCACAACCCGGCCATGATCCAGTACTTCCCTCCGGCACCGTCGTCCGCCTGCAACAACAGCTCAATTATTCGGTGAAATAATTATTCGCCTGTAACAATAGGTCAATTTTCAAAATCATTCGCCTGCAACAATGAGTATTATTTTTGTGAAATAATTATTCGCCTGCAGCAATAGGTAAATTTTTCGGTGAAATAATTATTTGCCTGTTACAATAGGTAAATTTTGAAAAATCATTCGCCTGCAACAACAGGTCAATTTTTCGGTGAAATATTCATTTGCCTGAAACAATAGGTCAATTTTTCGTTTAAATAATCATTCGCCTGCAACAAAAAGTTAAGTTTTCGGTGAAATTATAAATCGCCTCTAACAATGGGTTAATTTTTAATAATCATTCGCCTGCAACGATAAGTTCATTTTTCGGTGAAATAATAATCGCCCTGCAACAACAGGTTAATTTTTCGGTGAAATAATCATCCACTTGCAACAAAAGGTCAATTTTTCGGTGAAATAATCATTCCTCCGTAACAATAGGTTAATTTTTAAAATCATTCACCTGCAACAATGAGTCAGTTTTTTTGTAAAATGATTATTATTAGCCTGCACCAATAGAGAAATTTTCGATGAAATAATTATTCGCCGGTTACAATAGTTCATTTTTTAATAATCACTTGCCTGCAACAACAGGTCAATTTTTCGGTGAAATAATCACTTGCCTGCAACAATAGGTCAGTATTAAAAATAGATCAAAATATTCATCCGCCTGCTCCAGTGTCCGCCTATGAAAAAGGGTAAGTCGAAAATTATCTACACTTTGACTAACTCTGGCCAAAGAAATTTTTTGAAAGGTTGGTGTCAGAATCGGATGCAATGAATTGGTGCTTCTGTGATATTGTGTGCGAAATTTGACCAAGATCGCGTTAATCGCCTGTTTGGCTAAGAGAGCGTAAGCTCTTCTGGCAGTTTACACTACAGAGGAATAGCGACCTGTGATGCGATGCTTGTAGTCAGAGTACGTAAAAGGAGCTATAATTTTTTGGAGCCTCGCATCGCTATCCGGAAACTGGGTTTTATTTAGCAGAAGCGTTTAAATTTCTTGGCGATGTAGAAGTTGGATAGTGGCCGGACGAAAGCAACACAGAAAAAAAGCGTTTTCTTGGCGATGTAGAAGTTGGATAGTGGCCGAACGAAAGCAACACAGAAAGAAAAAAACGTTTTCTTGGCGATGTAGACGTTGGATAATGGCCGGATAAAAGCAACACGGAAAAAAAGACAGAACGACGTGGTAATTGACATTAAATGACATTTACGTTAGGGTGGGCAAACTCCGCACCTTGATGATGTACGGAGCCGCGCTAAAGAAAGCTGTCCCGAACACGGCGATGGTGCCCATGCCGATGGACCGCATGGTGGTGGGGTAGAGCTCGGTGACCTGCAGATACAGCACCAGCAGAGAGGACGTGATCAGCCATTTCAGGACGCTCACCACCACCAGCAACGCTATTTTCTCTGCCCATAGAAATAGAAAAACTCAGGACAGTAGTGAATGAAGCGGTGCTTGGAGCATATGATGTTACGGACCGAGTATCTGAGGATATATCGTCAACCTCTGAACATTGGACTAGAAAGCTTTTCCTAATTGGTAGAGAGTTGAGCTTCTAGGTTGCCGTTGTCTACTCTTCTATAGCAGCCGTTTTCGTTTTTTGAAACCTTTTAACTTGTTATCATCAGTGCTGAAAAAATCATAAGTTTTCATTGCCAAAACTTCTCAGCTTGTTATCATCACTGCTGAAAAATTCACAGGATTAGTACAATATTATTGACTATTCAATAACATGTATCTTAAATATAATCTATTAGCTCAGCACGTCGTGAATTTCAAGATAAGTAAGAACAGGAACTTGGCATTGTTTTGTTGTACAAATTACACATGAATGTAAAATGGCATCTAAAGAATAAACGTGATAAATGATACACGAACGCATTATTACGGTGTGTACTTTTACGCAAAAACTACTATTAGTCAGAATAAATTAATCTTCCCTTGGATGAGTATTACTGAAGGCTGCTTGTTAAATTATTTGTATTTTTCTAAATTGAGTGCTACAACATTACCTATCACAAACTTCGATTAATTTACAGTAGCTACACGTCCATAGTCAATAAGAGTTGTGTCCTCAGTCAGCTTTTGAGGAGGCTTTTGTTGCTTCCAGAACCATGCGATGACACAGCTAACTTTTAACATATTTTCCTCAACCCACTCCTGTAAATGCTTCCCGAACCATGCGATGGGACAGCTAACTTTTAACATCTTTTCCTCAATCCGCTCCTGTAAATCAATTTCATCAAGGCTTTTAGCCGATAGATCGATGGGGCAAAATAGAACCGCAATGTTTCACACACATATAGCCTATAAAACTTTGAAGAACTTTAGAACTATCTGAAGACCTTTGTGGCCTTTCCATTGATCTATTTATTGTTTATTTATTTATTTTTTATTATTATTTGTTTTGAGTGCCGGATGCATTAACTTCTGCCCTGCACTTGATAGCGGTTTAACCTTTAACACCGTCCCATACCGCCACGTTTATCAGCATCGTGTCTTCCACGATAAACTGACGCTGATTTGAAGCTGGATTCTCATAACTATGTAATACCTGAAGCACAAAGTTATTTAAATGTTAGGCGTAAATATCACAGGCTTTTGATTAGACCTTGAACACAATATTACATTTGATACGTGTAGGCGGTATCAAAGATATTCAGTACATGGATTTGAGAGCAGGTAAATGCAAAAATTTCAGGCATTAAGTAATACATATAAGTAATAATTAAAGATTTTTGCGTCACCCTGTAATTTCTTTAACCAACTAGTACCTATTTTAGTTTACTTAATAAGTCTTGCGAAAAATTTAGTACAAGTATAGATAAAGAAACATATCAGTTCTACAATACGAGGTTTGTAGCGCTAGGAAAATACTAACACATGTATGTGGTCACTTTGACGTGAATTACCCCTAGAAAGGATAATTAGAGAATTGAAGGTAAGCAATTAGTAATTAGAGGTAAAGGTAAGTAATTCGTCATTAGTAATTAAAGTTAAAGGTAAGTAATTAGTCTTTAGTCTTGGTCTTTAAGGGTTGAGTTCTCTGGATAAAACGTCTTTTTTTCGTCCGTCGAAGGTGTGGTTTTGCTGACGTCAAGGCAATGAATCAATAGCAGCGCTCATATTGCGTCTGGTAGCACTGCTACTCCCAAATCTGGCTCCACTATTAGCCCAACGACATGGCGTTTTAATGACGTCATAAAGTTTTTTTGAAATAAAGCCGTTTTATTGGCTAGCCGAACAAGAGGAGTTGTATTTTCTTCCATAAAAATGGCCCTACCTTGTTTCCTCTACTGTGTTCTGGAATCTCTTCCTTTGAGATTTTAGTGCACAAGTGTTGGCGTACTCAGGTAGTAACATCTACTAGTATGCACAGGGTGGGCTAGAATAACTGACCCTTTTAATTTGCTAGCTGAGTAAATAGGATACCGAAATAAACTATTGAAATGTTATTCTTTCAAATAAAACAAAGTTTTCCTTTTATTTGCAAGGTAAAAGTGTCAGTTACTTCTGGCCGACGCTGTATATATCTTTGCATAGCGATATATTTTCTTTGTATCAAATATCTCATATTACCCAAGACGTTATCCATAAGTCGTTGATCAAAACTCTTTCTACGTTAATTTTACTTTCTATTTCCGCACTGACCAGTCTTTATTATGAAAAGATAGATTGAAAGCTTAAATTTAGGCTAGGAATACTCACGCTGTACGACAAACGCCGCTATGACGCTCGCGGTAACGCACAGGATGTTCATCGCGATCGCTGCCCGGACACAAGAGTGGTTAATTCAGCAATCAATCATTAAATTTTTTAAGAATTTTCCTCAATGAACTCATTGTTCTCAATATAACCTAGCAACAACCGTTAATTTATAATGTTTTGACGAGATTTACCCATTCGTATCACAAATACCTCGAAAATTCTCATTTTTAGCTTGGTTAACGCAAGGTAGAAGAAAAAAGGTAGGGTCAACCAGTCTTTTTTTTGTCGACCGTGCGGCAATGCTGACGTCATGGCAACGAATCAATAGCAGCGCTCATATTGCATTTGACAACTCTGCTAGCCCCAAATCTGGCACCACTATTGGCCGAACGACATGTTGCAATGGTGACGTCATCTAGCATGTTTGAAACGAAGTCTTTCTATTCGCTAACCGAACAAGAATAGGTGTTTTATCACCCTTAAAAATGACTCTACCTTGTTTCCTCTACCGTGGTCAACGCTTGTTTCAACCGTAAAGCCTGCAATAAACACTAGGTTTTTCATTGAGGTAGTTCACCTGTCGTACGTCGGCCCAAGTACTCCACCCCCAGCCAGGCTGTCACGTGAGACGGAAATTCGCAGAGAGACAACAAGAAGAAATTCATGAAGTAGTTGTTGGGCACGATGTTCACGTCCAGGTTGATTATCCCGTACACGACGTAGCTTGCTCCTCTGCTCACAAAAATGCAGGTTTTAAATCGAATGAGGAGTAAGATCATAAATGTTTCGCGAATTGTAGTCTTCATACCGCAATAACTAACAGAAAATACAAACAAAAATGTTAGGCAAATATTACATACAAAGTTTCCTAAAAGCCATTATACACTTTCTGCTATTATTTCGTGTCTGGTATTTCTCGACATAGCATTAAGAACGCGTGGTTATGAACATTCGATAACTAGAGTTTTTCAGTTCCAATAATGAATCGTTTCCTTAGCAAAAGCATTTCAATAGATGGAAGCGCAGCATTGATAAAAATGCATTCTCAATAAATTTTTCAGGGCAAAGCTTCAGCGTCGGCCCGAGTTCGATGCGACTCAGAGCATCGTAATAAGCGTCACCGCAATTTCGAGCCATCGGAGTACTAACGTAACTTCAATACGCGCCACTATCTGCTCGATATTCGCGACCAGTTTCAAGACACACAGTGGAATGTCAATTAATGCCAGCATTAACAAAATCAGCGATTCAACTCTCCACGAGTGACTTTATAGTCTTTGAAAGTTCATCATCAACCCAACTCTCCTCAGCTTACTTTATAGTCAATGAAAGTCCATCACCGATACAACTCTCCACAGCTGACTTTATAGTCAATGAAAGTCCATCACCGGCACAACTCTCCACAGCTGACTTCATCGCAGTCATTGGAAGTCCTTCCGAAAAGCAGAACCGGGGTTCAACACTTTATATTGTTCAATTCAGCGGATAATTCACAAAACTCTATGCCTGAACTACTTCAGGTTACGGAAAGTAGTTGAGGAACAACTTCAGGTTACGGAACGTAGTAGAGGCAAAAATTGCTTCACAACTGTAAAATTGCAAAAGAACTCTCTCAACTCCCGAAATCTTACAGTTCAGCGTTGAGTTAATTTCTCATCCGTGTGGCAAGGAAATCAAATTCAAATGTCCTACAATATTTTGGGATAGACGAACCACGCAGAAATTTCCGAACATCTGGAACATTTTTCAATACCGATGGATCGGCAAGTCGAGAATTGTTCTTCGCTTTTGGCACATTTTTCGAACAATGTATTCTATTTCATAATCACTATGACGGAAGAAAAGTACTGGAATATGCAGCAACATTTTTCAGTGCTTATACTTCGAGTGGTAATCAGCTTTGATGTCTTTTTTCCATAATACGGAGCCTCCTTTTCCAGGTTAATGACAGATTTTCATATCAAATTCCCTGTTAATGAGATCGAGTCGATGAGGCTTCTTGAATGGGTTCTAGGCCTCCAAGATGTAAAACAAAATAAATTCTCATCAACAACGATTTTTTAGTACGTTTCGCGAAGCGTATTATTTGGAATTTTATTGCGTACGGTAAAAATATCACTGAAATTGTGAAGTTTGGCTTACTTCCGGTTCACTGTCAGTTACTACTAGCACGTAAAAAAATCAGAACTCGGTCGTCACAAAACCACAATTGTTAATCCCGTTTTGTTTTCAATAAATCAAAGATATGTGATAATAAGCTGTCAAAAACTGAGAGCATGAGCAATCAAGAAGCAGCTTTAGCGGGTTACTCCAGGCAGTAGATGTTACGTAAATACAATATTTGCGCTGACAAACCGTTAGATTGAGTATTCATTATTATTACAGTCATTATTGCTGTAATTATTATATACGACGCTTCACCTCCAAAGACGCTACAGACGCGTTTCATCGGTGCATTTGATGTTCCCCAGTTCATCATATCTAAATACAGTGTGGATAACATTCCTGATATCGCCGTGTGACGGTCTTGAGTATTAATACAATTATTCCTACCATGGGATAAAAAACAGTGCCTAGATATGTTATCACAACACTCACGAAAAGAAGAACATGAGAAGGACAGTCCGACAGAACGTCAGATGCTTCTTCAGGTTGCTTGGGGATAAGCTTTCTGTCTGCGGCTCCACGATGGTCAGGAGCTGTTCATGGAGTTTGTCCAGATCTGCGTCCTGCACTTTGTTGACTTCTGCTACCTGCGGTGGGATCAGCAAGTGAGATTTGTGAGGGATCGGTTCCTCCATGAATTAATCGCTTCAATTATTATTGAGGTTCTGTTCAACGAATAAAAAATTTTTCTAGATTGGTGGCTCTGTTTTCCACTTGTACTAGCGCGGGAAATTGTGGTTAAACTCAACAAGTTGAAAATGTTCCCGTTTTGTTGATTTATTTCCCCCTTATACTAGACCGGGCATGAATGATTAAAAGGAAATTGAATCATTAAAGGGAAATTATTAGAGGGAAACAGTCCAGGGAAACTGTGTCTTAAGTAATATCATATTCAACAAACGTATATTAGGGCTTGCTGTGTACGTTACCACCTCTGCCAACTTGCCTAGCTGAACGTAACTTAGGACAAATTGTCTTTCATATGTTAAAAAAAACTTTATACCATTATTAAAACAACAAATATAACATAACCACGCTGAAATTCAGGACTAATCTGATTTTACAAGGAATGTCCTAAATTAATGTAAGAGCGTGTGGCCGGGTGTGAGATTAGGAAGACAGATTAAGTTAGATTAGCTTAGGTTAGATTAAATTAGATGTTAGTTTAAGCCTTTATAACTGCATCAAAAACGTTCCAAAGAGAGGAAGGCACTATTTAGTGTGGAGAAAAGGGAACACGGAATTTATGCACTATATGCACAGAATCAGTACGTTGAGAAAGTAGTTCATGAAACAAAACAAAATCAAAGTTGAAAAAGAAAGTAGTAGGTGCTGATAAACACAACATCAGAGAACCGAAAAAATATGGTCTGTAACAAAGCAAAAAAAACTATTCTATTTCAACAAAAGGTACGCCTCCCTATGTAACTTTTAACTCGGGACCTCACATATTCCCCCTGGGAGCGGTAATTCCCATAAATACAATAGTTGCATCCCCTTGAGGGGGTGACCTGGAAGAAAATGCCAATTAGTATTCATTTCTTACGTTATTAGAGTGAAACGATCTCCTTTGTGTATTCATTTCCCACTTATTTTACCTTACTGACTTGATTTCCTTTGACGTGGTCCTACCTTTGCCATAATCGCCGCCGCTTCCATCGTGCGCTTCTTGGACAGTAACCAGCGAGGGGATTCGGGCATCATCCTGCGACGAAAAAATAATAAATTTGATAGCCAGAATACGGTACTGAATGCGTCTTCAAATAGTGATGCACAGAGAAGCGTTTTTCCACAGATGCACAGTACGTGGGTAACATTTTTGAGGGGCTTCGACGAACGACTGTCTTGAAACTCTTTATCTGAACAATCCAAGGAAAATTGTCAACAGTGCTGAAAGCAGAAATTTTAAAATTCAAAAGGTTGGGTAATGGAATGGATAAAGAATTGTATAGTGAGCTGTAAGAAGAGCTCTTGTAGTGTAGCTTGAGAAATAGCATTATTTTGGTGCTAGGGGGAAAGTCACTGTCTCTCGTTAAGGACCGCTGTTTTTTGTTGCTAAACTAAACGCTACTTAACAGATACATAGGGATAAAATTCCATGTCCATTTTTTCTCCATGTCAAGGAGACGATCGAAGATGAGTAGGATCATTTTTACAATTTAAATGATTTCTGTTCATAATGAGAGTCTCTTCAAGGTAAATATATTGTGCTAGGACTGAAACTCCATGCTATTATATTGCGAAATAACATTGCTGAAGCATTCATTTATACGAACTATTTTCTCTCTCGCTTGGACTGTAGCTGAAAGAATGTAATAAGATAAGAGATTGTACACCATGAGGATAAGTCGAAAATTTCCCAGCCTTATCAGGTTCTCCAGGGATGTTGGTGTCTCGTTCGATTCGTGATTTGTAGAACCTTGTCTCTGGTGTCCCGTATTCGTTTCTCGAGTGGTGAGAACCAGGGCAGACATGGAGAGATCGTTTTCTCAGATAGAGTTGGGTTCGTAGCAGCGTATTTCAAAACAATTGGGTTTGGAGCAGCGTATTACAAAACAATTGGGTTCGGAGACGCGTATTTCAAAACAATAGAGTTCGAAGGAGCGTATTTCAAAACAATTCAGACCTATGCCACTGAGCCCATAGTTATTAGCGTGTTCATGGTGAGTGTATGTAGGTACGTACTTTTCTTCCAGAAAGTAACTTGGCGTCACTTGTTATCTTTGCTAGAACATAACTAGGGTAAATCATATGGGGTTAGAAATAAAATGCTTTTCTACTACATACACACGTCCTCACGTTTTGATATTGTACATTTTACGCCCATGAATGGTCAATCTACGGTGTCTTTGAGAAGATAAATTCAAACACGCCCACGCCGGAGTAGATCCCCTTGGAATTCTTTCATTCCGGAACAAGTCCTCTTGTCTTTTCTCCCCTCGCTAAACACTTTGACGCCAATTGGTTAAACTGAAGTTCAGTGTTCAACTCAAATTTGGAGTCAATTGTAATGTGCAATATTGAAATGGCAAACAAAACTGGATCGTGCCTTCATTTAGGTTTAAATAATTATTAATAAAAATTGAGTTTGTGACTACTAGTCATTCAGCAGCATTATGGAAATAACCTTCGTGGCCACCGGCGGCTCACGTTGCGGTTAGAGTGTCATGTTTTGAGCAATCCTTGTTTTCAAACAAAACTACGCATTTATGTTTCGCTCTCATCTTTTTAACCACCGACATGGCTTTTATTATCACTAATTACGGACCGGAGTACCTACCGACACAGGAAATTTCTAACATGACATTTTCAGGTACCGATGTTTCACAACATTTTATGCATCAAGTTGATTGAAAAAATATTTTTTCTCATTCGCATTCACTGCTAGAGTTATGCACGATTCGAAGAACCGATCTTTAATGCCAAGACTATGAATTAATGCAACAAAGAGAATGATCTTTATGATCTACACGATAGAAAGAAAATAATTATTGTTCTATTTTTGACGTGTTACGTGATTTGAATGTCGCCAAAAATGAGGAAAGCTAAATACTGAAGTGCCACTAATTTTTTCCGATAGAAGCTTTGATATAGCAGCTTATTTAAATGACTTAACATATGACATATGTTAAAACATATGTTTAAATAAGACATATGACACATGATAAAATATCACATATGACATATGTTGAAATATGACATGTGACATATATTTAAAAATGACACACGACAAATGTTTAAATGTGACATATGTTTAAATGTGACATTTGTTTAAATATAAAGTAACGATAGAGAGTCACGATAGTTAGCTTAGTGTAGGCAATCACTTTAACTTGTTGGCTTGGGAGTCGTTTACTTGCTACATGTTTATCAACGGAAGTATTGATGACCATAAATATGCATTTTAAGCATACGTATGGTAAAATAATAATATATAATATAACAATATTTAATATATGTAGTAGATACATATGTTCATCAAATAAATAGTTATATATTTATTGATAAAATACATCGTAAAATATTCATTTATACATGTATGAAAATTGTTTCCCTGAGGAGAGAAAGCAAATTCTTCTACTCGGAAAACCTACAGATGGAAGCAAATTAAGATGGAATGGAAGGTGAATGAAAATTATAAAAAGATTCTAAAATCATCTATGTAATATTTAAAAGCGTGTACTGTTTATAAAAGATGATGTATGAACATTGTATTCTTTGTACTGATCGTTAAAGGCTGTATATGGATCATGATCCCAGTCTATGGATCAAGAAAGGAGGCGTACTGCCCGCAGGAACGGCGTATGGACCATGGTCCCTTTGCAGGAATCGTAAAAAGCGGTTTACTCACCGTAAAGACTAAGAAAGAGCAAGATCAGTTCAGTGAAATCTTGTGTCTCCAGTGACGTCTTGTTTATCAAAACATACCAAACATGTAGATAACACAAAATAATACTATACTATTTATTATTTCCACAAAATATTATCCTTTATGTATGTCACCAAAACACAGCAAACATGTATATAACACAAAATGATATTAAATTACTGGACTTACTCTATGTCATAAAATTTCATCCTTTATTAGTGTCATGAAACAACACGACACCTACCAAAAGACAGCAAACATAGATATTTATAACACAAAATTGTATTATATTTTTTTTTATATGTCACAAAATGCACCCTTCATAAGGGCCACGAACAACACGACACTCAACAAAACACAGCAAACCTTTACATAGGGAACACAAAATGATATTTCATTTACTTTATCCACAGAATTTCATCCTTTATTTGCGTCAGGAAACAACACAACACTCACCAAAAGACAGCAAACATGTAGATATCGAGCACGGCGGACACTGCAGTGAGGTACTGCCACGTATTCAGGAGCCAGGCGAGGTACGCTGTGAGGCACATCCCTACTGTCCACGTCGCAAACGAGATGGTCTCGGCCAGCGCTCGCTTGCTCGGTGACATCAGCTCCACACCTACGAGTTGAAATTAAATCCTTAACTGCGATGGGTTAAACTGAATACGAATTTAAATTAACACCTTGACTGTGTTGGGTTAAACTGAATACGAATTTAATTGAACACCTTGACTGCAATGGGTGAAACTGAATACGAATTGAAGTTAAATCCTTGACTGTAATGGGTTAAAGTGAATACGAATTGAAATGAACACCTTGACTGCGATGGGTTAAATTGAATACGAACTGAAATTAAAACTTTGACTGCGATGCGTTAAATCAGCGGTTCTTAAACTTTTTACTCCCACGCTCTCCTTAAGGATATCGCTTAGGCAAGTGTTTTGTTTTATATAATTACTAGTGTACACGACCCGTCAAGATTGACGGGTTTCACAGATCCGGTCATTAAGCATCCCACGGTAGAGGAAACAAGGTAGGTTCAAACCAGACTTTTTTTCGTTTGCAGCGTGGTTTTACTGACGTCACGGCAACGAACCTTTAGCAGCGCTCATATTGCATTTGGTAGCACTGATACCCCCAAATCTGGCACCACTATTGGCCTAACGACATGGTGTTTTGGTGACGTCATAAAGTTCGTTTTAAATAAAGCATTTCTATTGGCTAGCCTAACCAGAGGTGTATTTTCTTCCTTAGGAATGACCCTACCTTGTTTCCTCTACCGTGAAGCATGCTTAAGAACGTCACAGACACACGCATCACCCCTGTAATCTGCTCACGCCCTCCCAGGGGGGCGCGCTCCCCAGGTCAAGAACTGCTGGGTTAAACTGAAGTATAAAATGTTTAAAAAACGTTTTTCAAGAATTAATAAGCGACAAGCCATTGAAAATTTGTCGAAAAATTCACAACAATCGTGAGTTAATGATTCAACTCAAATTTAAAGTCAAATGCTGTTAGCAATTCAATAAATACCAAACATTAAATGGGTTTTTAAATCCCAAATCTTAGATGATTGTTAACAAATTTCAAACAAACCCATCGATGGGTCGTTTGGCGGCTGGAAAAACTTAAGCACGTTCCTTCGATGGGTCCTGTCACAAGCGAGGTGTTAAACAAAAATAAAGTGTTTCTTCTGCATCAACGTGCACTGGTTCTCTGTATGGTAATAATAATTATTGTTATTATCATTTTTACTCTTATGGTATAACCATTATATTGTATAGCATTAATCAATATTATAATCTTAACAGCTAGTGTACGCGGTAATAACTACTGTGTTCGATCACACCGTCCATGTACGAAGTTGTTCTGTAGCTAGTGCTGTAGTTCATTCGTGAATACAGTTAATAAATGAACTCTGCATGCCCTTACTTCTATACGTTCTCCAATTTTGTGGAAATGTAACTTTTAAATAAATTCCAACCAGTCAAAATTAAGTAATTTGTTTTTCAGGCACTAGTTGCAGTCGTTCTGTTGTGCTCAAGTATCCAGCATACTGGGCGGAAGAAAGCGTCGAAGAAAGGAAGTCTATTATTCCGAAAAATATCCCTTGACACTTTGACCGCAATTGGTTAAACTGAAGTTCAATATTCAATTCAGATTTAAATTTAATTGTAGTTAGAAATTTTGAAAAGAGCAAACATTAACTGGATCATGCTTTCATTTACGTTTTATGAAGTATTTATGAAAATTGAGTTTGTGGCAACTTGTTGGTCAGCAGCATTTTGAAAATTCCCTCCGTGGCCACTATTGGCGTACGTTGTAGTCAAAGTGTTAAAATTCAAGTTTTCAGCCATGTCCGTTCAAGGGAGGTATATCGATCGCGAAGTTCTAAGGAAATGTGATAAGTGTTGACATGGTCTATGTATAGGAACTCCTCCAACGTTGATTCGTGAAATTCACAATTGCCCGTTGTTTACTTGCTTGTTTCGTTTAAGCACATGCATTCTATGTGCTTAAACGAAATTTGAAAGAATTTTCTTTTCATGTCAGTATGAGTAAGATTGTAAAGCGAGTTCAGGAGATTGTGTATTGAAAATTTTGAGTTAAAAGATGTTAAAAGCCCCTGAATTTAACCCACGGTAGAGAAAACAAGGTAGGGTCATTTCTATGGGAGAAAATACACCTCCTCTTGTTTGGCTAGCCAATAGAAAGGCTTTATTTGAACAAACTTTATGACGTCACCAAAACGCAATGTCATTAGGCCATTAGTGGAGCCTGATTTGGGGTAGCAGTGCTAACAGATGCAATATGAGCGCTGCTATTGGTTCGTTGCCGTGACGTCAGCAAACCATACCGTCAACGAAAAAAAAGACTGGTTTGAACCTTCCTTGTTTCCTCTACCGTTTATTAACCTGAGGAAATCAATAAAATTCTTTAGTTGCTCTGAATTACAGAATTGAAAACAGAATAAGTTAACTCATGACCTTCAAAATTTATCGCTCATACTACCGTAAGGGGAAGTTAAGGATTAATTAAAACTCTTTTCCGATCAACTTCTTAAAGATTTTTCAAGAAATACTTCAACTCACGTTCACCATTTTTAACAATTTTGCGTTTCGGAACGCTGCACAATTTTCCAAGATTCAGCCAAGCTCAAAAAAGCGTTGTCGGATATTAAAAACTGGACCTTCGACATTTTCGAATTACATTATGGTAAACTAAATTATTTCTTAGTTTCACTCTGCTTGGACATGATCCTATAAAAATCTATGCAGCTCGGACTTTGAGCCGATAACAATAAAGTAAAATGCTTCCCTTAAAAAACTTGTTGCATGCATGGGAAGACAATGGTCTTTCAAAATGAAATCTTGCTGTCAAACAAGGGAAGTTTTTCTGCTTCGTTATGGAGAATTTCAACTATAAAATGACCTATTCAACTGCTAAATATTGCTGTAAAATTTAAATAAAATAGATCTTAAGACTAGAACCCTTGTGACGTCTTATAAGACCTGAGCGTTATTGGTCGTCTCTGATTGCTGGCCCGGAAATATGCAAATAGAGCCTGCTACATTGACTTGACAAATGAAGCATCTGGAGATTGGTCACGAAAGAAGCGATACTGCATCACTGACTATGGTGTATCTGCAGTTAGGCTGGCCTAGATTGCGAAAACTATGCCAGACACAAATCACTTATTCAGCACATCTGATAATTAATCAGCAAGTGAGGGAACTGTCATTTAATATTTAGCACATCTAGAAATTGCTCGGAAAAAGGACACTGGGTCGCTTACAACGAGTTCAGAACGTCTAAAATTTATTAAGCTTAGATAAAACTGCGTAACCTAGGATTCAGAGAGAACTGCGTCATGCAATCCAACGCGCGTCTAGAAATTGACCAAGAAAAAAGAAAACTGCGTCGCTTAGAATTAAGCACATTTATCAGTCTCATATAGAAGATAAAAACCACGTCATCAGAATTTAGTACAAGAAGGAGCTCATCAGGAAATTCAGGACCAGCGACACTCACTTATTATGTAGCTCATCTGGTAGTTCGTTTGGAAGCCAAAGCCGCTCAGAAATCTCCAGGCGAGTTGCAAGTAGATGTTAGGCGTGAATACCGTGGCCACCTCGAACACAAAATGAAAACTAACAGACACGAGGTACATCACGCGTCTACCAGTGCTGAAATGAAAAAAAGAGCTTCGTGACTGCACATTAAAATGAAAGAAAGATCTTCGTGACTTCACATTAAAATGATGTTGGTGTTTCGTGGCTGCAAGTTAAAATTATGTTAGTTCTTCGTGACTGCACATTAAAATGATGTTAGCTCTTCGTGACTGCACATTAAAATGATATTAGTTCTTCGTGACTGCACATTAAAATGATGTTAGTGCTTCGTGAATACACGTTAAAATTATATTAGTTCTTCGTGACTGCACATTAATATGATGTTACGTTTTTATTTGCGAATTTATGTTCATACAAACACCTCTCGCCATGAATTGTTTATCGTATTCTGATGAATAAACATTGTGTATTCACTAAATGTTGGACGAGCAAAACCAATTTTTGAAGATTAAAGAAACTGTAGTGCTAAACATTAAGCTTTGTTATTCTTTGATATATTAACATAGTATAAGATAATTAAAGCCATGAATAGATTAGGAATATCAGCCAATAATTAGAGGTTACAACGAAAGGAAAATGTACGATGTGCATCAAAACAGCCTTGCGCCTAATTTCGCTATTTGATTATAAAGTTGCGTAATTTGAATGTAAATTTGTATTATATGAGGGTAAAGTTGCAATACTTGAGTGTAAAGTTTTATTATTCGAATGCAAAATTGCAGAATTTGAATGTAAAGTCGTATTATTTGAGTGTAAAATTGCATAATTTGAATGTAAAGTCGTATTATTTGAGTGTAAAATTGCAGAATTTGAATGTAAAGTCGTATTATTTGAGTGTAAAATTGCAGAATTTGAATGCAAAGTCGTATTATTTGAGTGTAAAATTGCATAATTTGAATGTAAAGTCGTATTATTTGAGTGTAAAATTGCAGAATTTGAATGTAAAGTCGTATTATTTGAGTGTAAAATTGCATAATTTGAATGTAAAGTCGTATTATTTGAGTGTAAAATTGCAGAATTTGAATGCAAAGTCGTATTATTTGAGTGTAAAATTGCATAATTTGAATGTAAAGTCGTATTATTTGAGTGTAAAATTGCATAATTTGAATGCAAAGTCGTATTATTTGAGTGTAAAATTGTATTATCATAAAGCACAGCCAGGCAATCAGACCTGCAGCCGCCTAAGGCTGCAGACTAAACCCTTTCCTCACTTTTTGACAGACTAAAAAAGTTGCAAACAAATAACGTGTTTAGAATCATGCTTTCAGTTGTACACGATACGAAAATTTTGGAGATTTATGAACCAATTAATTGTAACAATATTCCTAAAACTATTGAATCAAATAATGATGATAATTTCTATTTGAGGTCGCGATAGATAAACCTGGAATTGAAGATTGATGCACGAACACATGTTAACAACAGATTCCTTAAAAAATACTAGAGAAACGTTTTCCAATGATTAATATAAAAACCACTGAAAATCTGCTGAAAATTCACATCAGTCATGAGTTAAGGATTTCCTGATTTCGTGTGTAGAACTCAATAGCATTAACAACATTCTCAACAATCATGAGTTCAGGATTTACTGACTTCAAATGTTTAACTCAACTGAACAAGTAATTACAATTTGCTTTTTTAATAATTGCAGGGTTCAATAATTCCTCGAATTGCATTATTCCTAGCAAACCACACGCCCTCATTAAAATCCAGAATTTAAGACTAACTATTTATCAGCTAGAAAAGGCAGCAAGATGGTGCCGTAGCCATTAAGACTTACTATTTATCAGCTAGAAAAGACAGCAAGATAGTACCGTAGCCTTTAAGACTTACTATTTATCAGCTAGAAAAGACAGCAAGATAGTACCGTAGCATTTAAGACTTACTATTTATCAGCCAGAAAAGGCAGCAGGACGGTGCCTAAGGAGCTGCCAGCGATGGACAGAGAAAGAACATGGATGGAATACATTTCCTTGGAGCACACCCAGTCGTAACTCGACGCAAGTGTCTCTCTGATCATGGACCGGTCGTACTCCCAGGATGTGCAGCCTGGGCACGAGGAATTAATTGGAATAGAATCAATCCTAGAGTTATGCATCAAATTATGTGCATTGGATTAGTCACGAGGAATTAGACAGATAAATGCAATCCTGGAGTTTTGCATCATATTATTTGTACTGGATAAGTCACGAGGAATTACATGAAAGCAATCCTAGAGTTATGCATCAAATTATGTGCATTGAAGAAGTTGGAAATTAAACTGAAATAGAATCAACCCTAGAGTTATGCCTCCTATTATACTAGATGATTTAGTTTAAAGCCTCTTTAACCACAACATGGGTGTTCCAAAGAGAGAATGGATGGAGGCACCATTTAGTGTGAAGTTAAAGGTAAACGGAATCTATGCACAAGGTGTGTTCCCTCGTAAGATCCTCTATGCATAGAAGCAGTAATTTAGGAAGTAAGATTATGAAGCGAGAGTATAGCGTATCTAAGTTGACTTAGGATCACTCACGCTATCTACTGTACTGCTACGACGACTTAAATTGGGTGATGCTAGAGCGTGAGGGCAACCAGGCTATAGCATGAGATCTAGATACCTCTAGCTAGTGGAGGTACGAGGTAGGTAGGTTTAGAGAAAATAGAGGTAGGATTTAGGAAAAATATGACAACATTTTCAATTTCACCTTTAAAATGTTGTAATTAGAATGTTCACTTTTCTATTTAGGTCATTGGGTAGGCGAAAAATGGCGGTAGACTTCCCGCTATAGCAGCACCGTATATTGTCGTAACCTACTTAGCGTTACCTCGCGAGACTCGTGCCGACCTTACCCACTGTCTCGTTGCTGCGATACGGTTCTTCGTCTCTCCACGAGATGTCGTACTGTTCACATTGGCTGAATTCTTCTTTGTCGCTTGATCTAGAAAAGAGATTTGTAGATTTCAACGAACGGTGAAAACGTGAAAAAAAGACGACATTTTTTTCCAGAGAGTGATTTAAAAATTCAGTTTCTCAAATTGAAGTTGAGCAAAAAATAATAGCAATATTGTTCAATTGCTTGAGATACCTGCAGAAAATTATTGTCAGGGTGAAGGACCCTCAGTTAGCCTGTATATCATTACTTAGAATCAAATATGATGATCTTTAGCTTTTTACTTATTTTCTAATCAATATTATTGGCACAAGTGTTTCCAGCTGAATCGAAAACATTTTAAGCTCATTCAACTCGTTTCAAAGTATATTCATAAATAATAAAATAACCAGGCAAACAACTTCATATTAACCATAACCCACAAATAAAATTCAACTCCTAATAAATAGGTTTTTTGTACAAATCCCACCATCACAACAATCTTCCATTTTAACTTTCTTTAAACGCAAGTCGGAGGCATGAAATTTGAATAGGGAAACCTTGTCTTATTTCTGTTAGATAAAATGATAACTAGGACAATCTTTGGTCAACGTGATTCCAAAAATGTGCCAGCAAATATCTATGGAACGCGCATCTTTTCAGTTTGCAATAAAATTCACTCCTGCCAGCAGGTGAGGGCAGCAGCAGGTTTATCAGTGAGGAGAGACACCTGAATTGCCTCAGTTCTGATTGTCACGATTTCAATCCAAAAGTAAATTTCAATCCAAAAGTTCAGACTTACGCTTGCATTTTAGAGCAGATATTTGCACTAAGTTACTTCCCAACGGCAGCAACAGAGGCTGAACTCTCAGTCTCCTCAGAAATTCTCGAGATCCTGCCATAGCAAGGTTGTGAGCTTAGTTTTTTCTGTGCAAACTCCCCCAGTTTTACGTTTTTAAATCGAACATGATATAAATGACCGCTGAGAACCTAGCAACCCAGCAGAGTTGCGTGATGGTGTTAAATATATACTTATTAGATTTCTTAGGCTGTCCCTGTTCGGGCGCTACTTGTTAGATATATGCTTATTAGATTTGTTAGGCTGTCCCTGTTCGGCGCCAATTGTTAGATAATTCTTTAAGCTGGTCCTTCTTGGGAACCAGTGGATGGATTGTTTAGGCGGGCGAATCCTGTTCGGCCTTATTGCTAATTATTTAGGCTGGTCCTTCTTGGGAGCCAGTTGATAGATTAGTAGGTGCGCGAATCCTGTTCGGCCATATTGATAATGATTTAGGCTGGTCCTTCTTGGGAGCCAGTTGATAGATTATTAGGTGCGCGAATCCTGTTCGGCCCTATTGATAATGATTTAGGCTGGTCCTTCTTGGGAGCCAGTTGATAGATTATTAGGTGCGCGTATCCTGTTCGGCCCTATTGATAAGTATTTAGGCTGGTCCTTCTTGGGAGCCAGTATTCTTCTCAGGGAATATAGTACTCGGTTTATTTTCAGAGTTTATTCGCAGGAACATAACATTAGTTGTTGAGGATTTCAATAGTGGTTCCGAAATTCCAAGGAGCAGACCGTTTCGTTAGTCGCTCTCAGTCTGTAGCAGATAAGGAGGTTCCAAAATTCCAGGGAGCGGACCAGTTGAATTCAGTCGCTCTCCGTTAGGCTGTAGCAGATAAGGAGGTTCCGAAATTCCAGAGAGCGGACCGTCTATTTCAGTTGCTCTCCGTTAGGCTGTCCGTAATTCCAGGGAGCGGACCAGTTGAATTTTTCGTCGCTCTCTCGAATTTCGGACAAGCCGTATTCAAGGGGGTTTGGGGAGTATCTATGATGCTCGAATTAAATTTCGACGAACATTATTTACAAAGATACGAGAATATCCATACTGGCGCGGGGCCTAACAGATGGTGTGCAATA
>JACJUY010004270.1:0-33193 GCA_014220935.1 Platorchestia sp. MABIK | reverse complement strand
AGCACATCTTCGTCGTATTTTCGTGGAACACTTGTGGAGCTCTAACAATTATCACTTTCATGGACATAATAAAATGCACATACTTTACATCTCGTAAACACGGCAATTGCCATTATAATTATCAAACTTTGTTAATTGACGTTTGGTTCTCATATTTTATCTCCAAATTTCACTCGCAAATGTCTGGCTTCTCCTGAGATTTGCAGGACAAAACTCATAAAACAAAATTCTGCATTGTATTCTGATTTTGGAATTATCCTTAGAAGAGCATAAGGCCCTCAATTTTCAGTAACAATGTGTGTACTAGCTTTCTTCTTCTCTAGAGAGACTGAATCTGTATTTTTCAACCAAAAAGTTGCAGTGTTATTGAATGCGCTATGCATAAACGAAGCCAATTCCCTTCTACACCTGAACGATAAAATGAAAATTGAAACGACTCTAGACACTACAACGACCATTGAAGAAAATTTAACATCTTTCACTGTATTATCTTGAGGGTCGTAATGTCTCGCTAGCATTAACTAAAATGGCGTAAGATATGGAAACTTGTATTGAAAAATCATCACTCGTCAACATTGAGTTTACGAAACGTGGGCGCAAGAGCAAGAAGCTCACTAGTATCAGCTATCACCTTATGAGAAGGCGGGAAGCGACGTCAGCATTGAGTTAAGATATCGTAAGATAAAAGTTATCTCGTCTGATTTGCATCGGAAAAGTGGTCCTTTAATAATTGTTACCATGAGCGACGAATAACTCAACCAATATAAAGGCCTCACTGCAGTGAGGTGAGGTTATTGACATCTGCAGTGAAGCATTATAGATTAGGTAATATCTATGCTCTGTGGGTCCACTCCTACACACGTGCCTGCTACTGGCGAGGAAAAACCTGAATGGACAATGAGACTTCAATGTCTTTGATCAAAATTGAATTTTCTGATTTATTGACAGATTCTAATGGGTTGACCCTGATTCACCTCCACAGCCTTGTACAGTGAGCCAAACTTTTCTAAAAGTGGTGTACCAGCAGCAACACTTTTCAACGGTGACCACTAAGACTCTTTCCGACTAGCACTGTTAATTAAAGGGAGTCGAACAGTTCACCTACGCGGAAAACGACAGGGATATCTGAAATAGTCACGATCACATTTCCAACTGATAATGATGGTTATAATTATTTAGGTGTTTTAAACATTTGGGAATAATAGCGGATAGAAATAGATATTGACAACATATTGAGTTTTACATTGCGATAAGGTCTAATAATGAGAATATTTGAGGAGGTAAATTCGCTCATTTTCATAGTCGTCCAACTGTGAAAGCATATAATACTGATAGATAATGATCTTTATTTTCAGGATTCGAGAATACTAAAAAAATATTTTCAGGCCTTAAGAAGCTTCATAAATTTAAATTTTATTCCAATAAAATAAAAATTAAAATAAATAAAATTCAAATATATGAGTTCACATCTAGTGTTCAACATCAGAATAAAATTTAAATTTATGGTGCTTCTCAAGGCCTGAAAATATTATATATCAGTATTGTATAATTCTCGAATCCTTAAAATAAGTCATTATATTTCACTGTGAGCTCTCTATTTAGCAGCACATATTATCTTGTAAACCAAAATGGCTTGACTTGGAGCGTAATAACCATTAATTATTGATAACCACTAATTATTGATAATCATTATTGATAACCATTAATTATTGATAACCATTAATTATTGATAACATTTATTGGTAACCATTTATTATTGATAAGTTATCAATAATAAATGGTTACCAATGATAACCATTTATTATTATTGATAACTATTCATTAATTCTGTCCCGTACTGAGCTAAAGGAAAGAGGAACACCAATGGACGAACGATTTGTCACTTGAGAAGTAAATTAATTTTATCTCCCATCATATGTAGTGTAACTAAATCATAAATGGACGAATTATCTACCGAATTTAAAACCATAACGATATAGAGCGTTTACGGTACGTACGTAGTTTAATTTTGCGTAATTTTTAAATTTTGCATTTTTTGTACCAGTTCAGCTTAATTCGATGTGTTAAATTTAAATCCCAAAGTATCAAAACGTAAAAATCCATTAGATTGAGAGAAAAAGAGCACCTAGATTGATAAGAAAGTTTGTAAAAGTTGGCGAATAATCTTTGCAATTAATATTTGCGTCGGGCAGAAGGTACAAGAGAGGCAAATCAGACCAGATTACACGCTAAATATTGAACAGCCTGAACCCACGTCTTGTGAAATTCACCGACGATGCTTCAAGAAGCTAATAAACTCACTCGTTGAGCTAGGTTCATACGACCATCAGTGATTCACGAAAAAAAGAAAGAAGTGTTCCCACTCGAATGCCACGTACAGCAGATTCTCTAGAAAAAATGAAAGAGCGGCTTGAAGAACATCTCACAGCAATTCCTAATTCATCACGAGCCGAGCATTGGAAAAACTTATTCTACTAGAAATTTTAATGGAGATATTTTTAATCCCCAGTCGTGATTGCTTCACAACTCACCTATTGTACAACACGCAGCATTATTCGCATTTAAGCGATCTAGAAACTGCAATGTAAGAAACAACTTTCCATGTCAGAAGACCATAAGCCCTAACTATGTGCGAAAATGTGTTAGAAATGCGTCAATACGAACGTGGGTTTGTCAGGGAACGTCAGATAAATGGGGTGTGTGATAATAACACAGCTTACCAAGCCATCAATAAGTAGTATGTTAATTTAGGAACTTGACTTTTAGAAGGTCGTCAATCTAAGTATGTTAAGAATGAGATCGCAGCATCGTCACATCACTCAAAATAAATGAAATGATATTGCCGAACCGAATGCCTAAGAAATGTCGTGATTACAAAACTTTACCTGAATTCCGATAACGAAAGATGTCAATCCCACGACAAAGAACATCAATTTTTTCTGGTACCACCCGTAGCCGTCAACAGCGTCTAGAATTGAGTCAAAATCTTCCGCCTTTGTGCCCATGTTGGATTTCTCTCGTCGTCCGTCTCACAATTTTATGGAGTAGCGTCCCCAAACTTGGATGGGGGTTAAAGAAATCAAGTATAAAAAATTATCTTGCACTTCGAACAAGCTTTAACCTTCACTCTGAGCACTTTCTGAGTCCTTGTGCATAATATTCAGAAAATATTTAAATGAATCAAACCAAATCGAACACCAAAAAAGAGCCAAAGTATATAATCCTAAACTCAATTTGATCAATTTCACGGCAGTTAATCAGAGCTTGTCAGATCAGTGAAAAAGTCGCTCGATCGATACAGGAACGGTTACTCTTTGACATCACTCCGTGTGATGGTGACACATCAACTGCTGCACCTGCGTCCTCTTCAGTACACGGCTCTTATCCGAACCGCAAGTGTGGTTTACTCTTCTCCACTTGCAGCGTTCAAGCAATAATTTCCCACGATAAAAGAACGCCAGATCAGTGCATTTTGCCACGAACATGATGAGAAAACTCTGTTGGATGTGATGAAAGAGCTTCATTCAAAATTTGAGATCAGCCTTTGGACATGTTGGCACAGACAGAGTTAGAAATCGTTCACTGAAGTGGTCTTGGGACAACTTTACAGATGAAAATAAAATATTCCCTTCACATTTGAGTGATTCGCAAGATGAGCGATCGAGGGATGACACAAGGTAGTTCTGAAAAAATTTCTATGGGCACGAGTGTCACCAAACCGGGAGTGCAACTCTAAGTCAATCTTAGGGAAAAAAAAGTGCAGAAACAAATTATTTACCAGTTAGATTAGAGTCTTCGTGGCTCAGTGAAATTTCACGAAAAATACCTGAAGGCGAATTCAAACTGAGTTTACAGGAAAAAAATTTGTGGAGAAAATAATTAGCAAAGCTTACAGCAGCCGCTCTTCAATAGCTCGTAATGGACGATTTGTTCTTTTCAGTTCTATTGAACATTGAGCACTAATTTAAATTCGTGGAATTTTAGTTTTTCCATGGACGTACTGAATCTATCCATACCTTTATACATTTGCATACGTTATCCATCTCAACCGCATCAAAACTACAATAAGTACAAGATAAGGCCGTCAAATTTATGGCAAAACGCAGACATACAAAACGAAACTTTGCACGATAAGTTGAATATTTCTACAAAACATGCTTTATGACGCGGAAATTATTCGAACACCTGGCTTCTGCACTCAGTACACAGCTCTGCTGTTTACTTCCCTACTTAAAGTAAGTTGACTCTAAGAGCTTACTTTGAGTTTACTCATGAACTTGGGAACTTAGTGTATGTAGGTACTGAAACTTATTCAAGACACAGCGACGCTCATCTCTTCACTGCATTTCGTCCTTGGACTTGAAAATCAATCTTGTGTGAAATGCACTCTAGCGTCATCCAAGTCCCGTCTAGTTCTCATTGATGTTTTACGTTCTCAGACACTAACTCCCGCCCCAACGCGTAAAATATTCAGTCAACCTTGTGAAAGATGTTCGAATCTGGTCAGAGTCAAGGAAAGTGTGAGGGTCGGACACCTGCTCCAGATGGCGGGACGTTGTGTTTGATTTTCATGGTTAACACTTAGGCTGCAATTGGTAAACTGAAGTTCAGTATTCAACCCAAATTTAAAGTCAATTGTAGTGAGTAATTTTCAAATTAGCGAACCAACTGGGCCATACCTTCATTTAGCTTTCATTAAGTATTTATGAAAATTGGGTTTGTATCAACTGGCCGTTCAGCAGAATTATGAAAATCCCGCCGTGGCCACCGATGTCAAAGTTGCGGTCAAATTGTTAAGCTAGCGAAGAACTCTCTCTCCTCTCTCTCTCGTTCTCTCTCTCACTTCCTCTCACTCTCTCTCTCTGAATCGTCGCAATCCAATTAAATGTCCATGAAGAGCTCAACTTGACACAGTGAATGTGTATGAATGAACCTAATATCCTTTGCTTTAACATGCGTCCGCTACAGTAGGTTAATGTCATTCCATGTATCATATCATGAGAAAAACACGAACGTTGCTTGAGCTGTATGTTGTATTTGCTATCTTTAAACTTTTCAGTCTACAATGACATTCTCTAGTTTTCATTCTATCCTCACGCAGTTCATGAATGTTTCCCTTCGCTTTGCTCTAACTGTGCCTCTATTGTATCCGGGTCTGCTGATAAAAGTCGGAATGTCGCAAAAGTGGTCGAAGATTTTGCGCCTTTTGTTATAAACCGAAAGGCCAAAATTAAGTTACGGCTCCTATCAATTTATAGTTAATTCTACGATGAACGAAACTGAAACGGCATTGAAAAATCTAAGGAGAAATACAGTGATACTTTTCCTGCGAAATGAGCGGCGTTTCAAAAATTCTCTTTCCCATAATTATTTCTATCGTAGCAAAATAAAAGCGTAGTCGAGCTCATTTGGGGCCTACGTTAGCCTACGCTGTCCGTTTGAGCAATTTAAACAAAGGAAATAAAGGAAATATATTACTCCACGTTGTTCTAGCAATTTTAAAAGTGTTGGGTCTTCATTATATCACCGGAGCTTAAGAGTTACAAAATTTACGGATACTCCACGCAATTTTACTTCTCTTGTAGATTCTATTTATCAAAAAATCGTCAAAATCGCCCGAATCAGGCACAGTCTATCAAACAAACGAAAATACACTCAAAACTGAACATTATGGCTTTGACAATTGAATGAACTACACTTTATATCTTTCATCTTAGTTTCTGATAACGTTGATTTTCATTTGTTCTTGTTTTCTGCGTGTGCCTGGAAATTAGCCGGAACTCTAGCCGGAACTTTGGGACATGCTGTTCGGCTTCTTCATGGAATTGGGCGTAAAAATTGTGAGTTTATCTCGTAACAGTGTCCAGCCTCTGTGGTGGCGAAAGGGCAGATTCTGTTTACATGCGCGTAATCGGCGAGCCTGCCTGATAACAAGAGGACATAGGAGCAAGACGACCTGTGCAGCTGCAGTCAAGGCCACTTCTAATTTCAGGCATAAAATTGATCGACAACAATTCATGTCTCAGCTATTCTAGCCACAGGACGAATAGGTGAGTGAGTTTAATCTGCGTTGGTTTATCTCGGTAGCCCAACACTTGAACTCAATCATGGCTAAATGTTCTAATCCGCACCATGTACCACTGTAGGTGAATGTTGAGATTTTGTACGTTTTGTGATCTGTGGTGACTGCATACATTATTATGAATTACTGTTATGATCGCTTCTTCTGCATTGCGTACCAAGTGCGATACACTAAGTATATCACACTAGATATCAGCATTTTCGCAAATGAACAGATAGGGAAGTTATCAGCCTCCATGTACAAGTTTAAACTAGATGTAGACACTGCATATCAGTAAAAACATAGATGAGGTTGATATTTTTAATAGAGAGACTTCTTGGTTCGTCTGACGCTATCTTGGATAGAGTTTACGGAGAAAATCGTGAAGGTTTGTTCCAAGTGATGTAATCGATTATTTGTAGTCGATGCTCTTGCTTTTGTGACCTTGAGAGAAATTTATTCAATTTTTACTGATGAGCTAAAATGACCCAGTTGAAGTTCTCTTAAATCAACCTTTGGTTGAATTCAACCATTCGCTTTTCCCTGTTAAGTTGTTGAATGCGAAGAATGAAGTCACACTTAGAAATTCGCTATTCTTTGGTGGTTACGCCAAAAAAAAACTCGAAGATCCCCCACATTATTGTTGAAGTGTGACTCCTGCACCAGACACTAAAATTTTAATTGCACAAGTTCGTTTTTTAGTATCCTCGCGAGTTGAATATGAGTCAAATTATTTTCCGCCGTCAATGTGCATTTGAAATAACTTATGGAACATCAGTCATTTGTTATATCATCGCTGCAGTGCATGCAAAATTCAAACTAACCAATTATCGCGTATTTTCCAAGCGTTATGCTTCTGTTCAAACGTGAACATTTTTTGCATCACACGGGTTCTAGAAAACAACTGTCCATAAGAAAAATTTGAAAGGGAATTACGCTTTCTATTTTGTCGGTTGCATTAATGAGAAACAATTCCACGATTTGCAATATTTATTTCAGTGATGTTGGTTAGGGTGATGCGAAGAAAATTTACACCAATGATGTTTTCATGAATCATTAAGAACAACAGACCACAAATGAAAATTTATCCCATTTAATAATGTAGGGGAGAAACACAATGTTTTCATCTTTACTCACAAACACACAACTTTACATTCCCTAATCCCGAAGGTAACATGATTCTCGAAAATATAAATATTCCTTTACAACCATAGTGAGGTTATAGGATATTGTATGAATTTCTAACAGGTCATTTGAAACTTTTCAGCTCGACTAGAACTTCTAAAACAACGAACGAAGAACAAAATTCGTTCTCCAATTAAACTATAGGTCCACGGTGCACTAATTTCTTGATCTTTTCTTGCAGTACAAACTCACTGAAATGCAAGCTCACTGAGTTGGAAGCGAACCTCATGTCCAGGATTATCGCAGCATTTATATCGATGTATTGTCAACCTTATAAGCGAATTAGACTTGAGAACGCAATGAATGATAAACGTAGATTTGTACTAATAATGCAATTATGGAAGATCCACACCTCAATATATTTAGCAATTTCTTTTACACTGTACTTAAAGAAGGCTTCAGGCTGCCTTCGTCATTATGACACTGTGCTGCCTACACCATGATCATAT
Organism: Platorchestia sp. MABIK; assembly: GCA_014220935.1. Lineage (NCBI taxonomy): Eukaryota > Metazoa > Arthropoda > Malacostraca > Amphipoda > Talitridae > Platorchestia > Platorchestia sp. MABIK. The sequence goes on along the minus strand of JACJUY010004270.1, from coordinate 25,498 downwards.
TTTGCAGCCCTCACCATGATCATTTGGTGCTTCCCTCACCATGATCATAGAGTGCTGCCCTCATCATGATCATATAGTGCTGCCATCCACATGTATTGTAGTAGCTCTGCTAAAAGCTCAGGTATTTCATTAACTGACTACTTCAGTTCAGTTAATAGCGTTAGAACGTCAATCAAAATTTCAGAAGTCAATCGATTATGCACCGTTTTGTCAATTAATGACCTGAGTTTACTCGACAGAATATTTTACTCGAATTCAAACGAAAGTTTAAGTCGCATTCAAATTCAAACGAAAGTTCTACACCCATTCAAATTCAGACAAAAATTCTAGACGCATCCGAACTCAAACGAAAGTTCGCGACGTCAAGTTTTCCTGTGACATTTCATCGTCAGACACCGGCTCTTTGATGCCAGCAGCGGTGTGTTCGTGGACGTTCCAATGGTGGACGCACGCGCAAAATCTGTGACCAGAGCCGATGGCGTTTGCCTCAGGAGTGTTCTGAGGCAGAGGTCGTCCGAGGGTCTCTGGCAGGAGCGAACTCAGGGACGCTCCCACCAGGCATAGGATGCCCAGAATGTAGTACGGCAAGCGGGAATACCAAAAGCCCTGCCAGTGAAAGTATTCTCTGAATTTCAGGCCCTCACGTAGCTATACTCAAATTTGACCATTGTACTAGACTTTAGAAACAATTTACTTCTGTATCGCTTGTGGTAAAGAAATTTTGTGAATTGTCTAAATTGCTTTAAAGTTGAGAAAAGCGTTGAACTTCTTCGTTCCGTAGCGTGCAACACAAGCAAATAAAGGTTACGATGTGAGTAGCAATTTGAGTTCTCAAACGTAATAAAACTTCACAAGTGTAATCAATTACGTAAACTATTACGTAATTACGATTAATTATGCAATCAGTTACGGTCAGAATGCGCTTATTAAACTTCGTTGATCGCTTTATTTTATACCTAGGTAAGTTGACAGTTACGATGGTTTTTCGAGTCATAAAGGGATGGGGATTGAATGCAAGCTCATTAAGTTGAAAAGAATCCTTTTACTCTTCTTTACACGCTTTCGCTACTGTTTGCATCTTCAAAACTAAGTCACTAGACTAATTTTTTGAGTTAAAAGTCTCAAAATTCTCACCATGAAATATGGAAATGCCAAATATCGTTTAAAATGTGCAAATTATCATATGATGGATGCCAAATTTCATTTGAAGAGCCAAATTTTGCTTGAAAAAGACTCAATTTAATTTGATGTTTTAAGTTTAATTTGATGTTTTAAATTTAATTTGATGTTTAAAAGCGCTGAATTTTATTAGAAAAAAGCCATTATTTATTTAAGAAAGATAAAATCTGTCCACACTCGTTTTTCGAACGAGTACACAAGCCCTGAACTCTGACACACCACGCACCAGACCACCAGACCAACAGATCAGAAGATCACGCGCCATACCACACACCACATCTCACGCTCACGCACCAGCGCCATGATGCGCGGCATGCAGACAGAAGCGGCCAGGCCGAGAGCGCCCGTGAGGCCGTACGCGAAGGCTCGGAGCGGCGTGGGGAAGAGCTCGCCGACCTGCATGAACACAACCACCACCGTGCTCGTCATGAACAGCTTGCCCAGGCTGCACAGCACTGTCAGCGCCAGCTGGTCTGAGAAGTATGATTTTTTTAAAGATGATTTTTTCTGCTGATTGCGGTACGGTTCTATACGATAGCAGGTGACTGATTTGAAGTAAAATCATTTTTCAACAGGTTCTACGATAGAAGTTAATTGATCTGAAAAAAAGACGGTCTGATTTTTCAGCTGATTAAAGTACGGTTCTACGATAGCTGCTGACCGATTTAAAGAATAGGTCAAAATCATTTTTTAAATGCGATTCTAGATAGCAGCTGACTGATCTGAAGAATACGTCAAAATAATTTTTCAAGAGCGGTTCTACGGTAGCAGCTGATCTGAAAAGTAAAGTGCACATCACTATGCTTTGCGTCAACAGCTTTTGTCGTAAGGAAGCGTGTTCTCGCCAAGCAAATTCGGAGAGTGTTTAATTTCACTTGAAGTGACTGAGATATTGAAACCACGCTGTGGCAGCCTGTGGAGTGATGTTTGAGAGTCGGTGTGTTTGTCATCAACTTCGCGGAAGTGCGATTACGTTTGAGTTGTTAGTGGGATACGAAAGAGGTCAAAATAATATATTATGCCCACACTATAGGACGCATGTAATAAAATATTTTTTTGGTTCATTGGCATTTGAGAGAGCTCAAAATAATATATCATGCCCTCACTATAGCACGCCTGTAACACAATGTTCTTTTGGTTCACGGGTATTTGAAAAAATTTCGCCTACTAGCATATTTTTAACTCGATCACATTCATGGTAGGTGCAGGAATAAAGCGTGTAGAGATGTACTGAATTAAAGCGTCTTTAAGCATCCCAGCCATTGCGCCGTGATCAACTGTCAACTGGCTATATACGTTTAGGATTTTTTATCTTACTTTACAAGAGTGTACATACCTTATGAACCAATAAATCAATTGTCATCATATTTATAGGTGCAATACCTCTAGAGGCCTCTCTTCACTGCTCACACGCGCACTCAATGATCGCGTCAACAGGCCTTAAGAGTTGTTTCTATAATAATTTCACTTTCATGATATCAGTTCGCATGATAAACAATTCTAAGTATGGAACAAATTTAAGACATTCAAATTGGGTCACAACATCCAGTTTTAAAGGAATGGAATTCTCTCTTGCAAAAGACTACAATAAAACTAAAGCTCCTTTCAGAAATCATATTCACTACATTTAACCAACAGAAAAACATATAGGAACACCAGGAAGCACTAGCTCAATCCATTCATTTTCTTTAATGAGTTAACGTAGACATGTAATTCATCGGACGACCCAAAACTGCAGCTTATTTTTGCTCAACTATTGCGTGTCAAGAGAAAGACTTATTTCGAGCACCTGCACCACAAAATTTACTTGATGCAGCGCCAGAGAATTTTGATGCAGCTCTCGAGGGAATTTAGGGGCTTTTCTCACTTGTTGTTGTCACGGAGGCCAAGAAGCAAAATCCAGCGGCTATAAATTGCGTGTAAACCGTCGTCAGCCGTCGGCCCAGGAACCTTGCTGACATCATGCCGAATAAATTTCCGGGGATATCCACGAGAGACAGGGCGAAGAAGTTGAAGAATTCGTTGCTCGTGATGTTGCGAATGTTGTACACGATACCGGAGTAGACGATGCACAAAATTGACCTGGCACAGTAATGAAACACACGTTAAAAAACTAAGAGATGATTTTTTGAGTTCTTATGGTGCTGATGAACTTTCAAGCACAGCCGTGAACATTGCAAGTTAAAAAACATTTGAAGAATCTAGGGCATTCGTTTCCTCATGAGTAGAAACAAATTTCATATTATTTCTGACGTCGTAATAATTTTTTCATGAAATTTCAAAGCAGACGTTATAATAGCAAAAGTGATTTGAGTAAGAATTCAAAATTTTCGAGAAAATAAAGACGTCATTTGGACGATACATTTGCACGACGCAGGGATGTCAAATTCTTACCCATCAATGCTACTAGTGAATGATCATGAACACTTTGTGTAACATTCAATTTTATTTTTCCTTTCAAATCAATCAGGAAATAGTAATCTTTGTCCACATTTGGAAAAAATCAATTAGAGCATTTGTTCATAGAGGAGATTATAATATTATAATAATGATTTCTTTCTTTAACTATCACCACAAAACAAACCAAAAGCAGCGCATTGATCGCTTGCTAAATATCACTCACGTATTCAGAACTACAATGATGATTCTTTTTCTGAGACAGGGAACAGTGACGACGGATAAGATTTTGGTGGACCTCCTCTGCACCTTGCACATCTCAGCCAACACCTGCAGCACCTCATTGGAGTACGACTTGCGGTTCCTGACCGCGATGGAGTCCAGCACTGTGATGCACCGCTCCACTTGCCCTTGGGTGATCAGCCAGCGCGGGGACTCGGGCAACATTCTGCAAATGGAAACGTGGAGTTGTAGCAACAAAGGTACTGCGAGAATTTCCGTTAGGCTTGATTGGCGTATCTCTGTGCGATATATGTCGGACTAGTTTGAGCCCGAGTTGATGGTATAATTTTACTCAGGTAAATAAGGAATCATTGTAACAAAGGTACTGCGAGAATTTCCGTCAGATTTGGCGTGTCTCTGTGAGATACGTGTCGGACGAGCTTGAGATGCGGCGTCCGGGTTGATATTATAACTTCCCAGAAGTAAACACACCTATTTATTATTTATTATAACTGAATAGATAATATATTATCAATGGAGTATAACTTCAACAGCTGGGATTTCTGTCACTTTTCGCGCATCTTCAAGACAGGTATGCTTTTTTGCCTTGAGGTTCAGAGTTCGTATCGGTACTATCATTTTACAGAGGTAGACATGGGGTCGTTAAAACAAGAGTGTCGTGTAGATTACAGCGAATGTTTGATATATAGATTCATAACATCTGTGTCTGTCTAGATTGAGAAGGAGGGTGATTGGTGCACTAGTACGAAAATTCGATCTCTGGAAGCTAGAATCAAAAAATGCTTGAGTCTCGTGAGCATTTGATCCAGCAAGTCAACGGTGAAACAGAGTATAAAAGGCACAAATAAACACTTTGACTTCGACGTGAGCCACCAGTTTCCAATGAGGGGATTTTCATCATTTCGCTGATGACCTACCAGTAGTCACAATTCAATTTTGACGAATATTGACTAAAAACTAAATGAAGGCACGATCCAGTTCATGCTTGCTATTTTCAACACAGCTTACTACGATTGACTTTGAATTTGAGTCGAATACTGAACTTCAGTTTTACCTGCCGCAATCAAAGTGTTAAAATGATTACGTTTTAAAAGATTAAGAAAATTAGAAATGCTGTCACACAAAGGTTACTTTGAGTTTCACTTCTAAAAGATTAAGAGCTAGAAACAGAAGGAATTAAGAGCTAGAAACGGACGGAATTAAGAGCTAGAAACAGAAGGAATTAAGAGCCATAAACAAAGATTACTTTGAGTAGAAGAAGAACAAGACTGAAGGAAGGTAGCAAAGGAGTCCCAGCTTCCTCCAGTGGCCGATGAGCCAGGCGGAGAGTCCCAAGCAGCACATGCCGAGTGTGATGCTCATGGCGCACAACGCTGCTATGCTGCTGCGCATGCGCTCTGAGCACTGCTCCACCACTGCAACATTGAAATCAATGATGTTTTCTGTAAAATTCAAACAAATCTCATACCCAACATTAATACCAATGATTGTTTTGTCCGAACAATTAGTCAAACCTAATGCTAAGATGACCCAACATTAACATCAGTAATGTTTTGTAAGAAAATTTAGTCATTTCTCATATTCAAATGACCCAACATTCACATCAATAATCGTCTTGAATACAAATTCAGTTATATCTCATGTTAAAATGATCCAATATTAATATCAGTAGTAGTCTTGTAGGAACGTTTAGTTAAATCTAATGTTAAAATGGCGCACTATTACTATCAGTAATGATCTTGTCCGAACATTCAGTCATATCTCATTTTAAGATGCCCAATATTAATATCAATAATGGTCTTGTCCAAATATTTAGCCAAATCAAATCCTAAGATGACCCAACAATAACATCAATAATAATGGTCTTGAATGAAAATTCATTCATATCTCATATTAACATGCCCCAACAATAACATCAATAATGATCGTCTCCAAACATTTCGCCAAATCCATGGCGCATCTTTAATATCAATAATGGTCTTGTAAAAACATTTAATCAAACTTAATGCTAAAATGGCGCAACACGAATGCTAAAATGGCGCAACACTAACATTAATAATGGCCTTGGAGGAACTTTTTTCAAACTTAATGCTAAGATGGCGCAGCTTTAACATCAATAATGGTCTTGTAAGAACATTAATTGAAATCTAATGCTAAGATGACAAGCACTTTGTGAAAACTCCCCCTGTGCGTCTTAGTAACGGGATCAAACCGTATATTGGCAGAATCAAAGGGACGCTCATTGTTGATTATAAATGTATTAAGATTACGCATAAAGCCGCGGCTCTACACTTTTCTGAAACTTAAAGATGTGCTCGTGATGGTTAGTTGTTTGCTGCTCAATCGGATAAGTCTTTTATTTTGACGTTCTATTTTTTACATATAACAACTACCGATTTATCTCAAATTTCTCAAAAATGTAATTATTGTGATGCATAAAACATATATCTGTAAAAGTGTGGAAAATTATGCAAAAAGAGTAATCTCAACCTCAATACCCCTGAAAGTGAAGAGCTTTCAAAAATTGTAACTAATTTTTTTATTGAAGCAGCAAAGCTAAGAACATCGACCTATAATATTTTGGAGTTCGTTTTGCGGTCCATTACCTTCAACTTTCAAGTTCATCCATGGCTGCATCATGGCTGCAATTTAGGAATTTTTTTTTTGCTTCAATAGATTCAAACCATTTAACAACGCACCTATGAGCTTTCTACGTTGTAATTCCTTTTATATATGCGTTAGGTGAGCTTCCATATTGTTTTTCTCCAGTGCAGCTCATTTAAATCATCAGGAAATCATATCATTTTAATCTGTGGTCTACGGGAACAGTTATTGGATGGGTCGACGGCTGCCCCGTTAGCGAAATATTGCTCGGAGAAATATGGACTCACGCATAGTCGAGAATCTGCTCGATTTTATGAAGCAGGTCAAATGTGTTCAAGAAATGATGGGATGGTTCCTAAAGTTTCCTGGCTGCAGATCGATTACGCAGTAACTATTCATCATCTAAATCAAATGTGTGAAATCAAGGTACAACTTTGTCATCATCAACTTAAGTTTCATCATCATCATTCATCAAAATGGAGGTTTTCAACAAACCTAATGAAACGCTAAATAAGTTATTCCGAATGAGAATTGTGTTGATGTTTTTTGCGGATTTTTGCCAGCGCTGCAGAATTGTTGAGCGAAGATTGATTTCCAGCGACGCTCGTTTGTGCATTGAAACAATGGTTGTAGAGGCGATCAAGGATAGGATATTTAGCTATTCCATCTCCCGATCGCACTCTACATACAGCTACATAATGATCATGGCAGAAATTTGCTATGCTACAACGCATCACTTTTAACACATAATTTATACGAAAGTCTACGGAGTTTAATTTCAGGTTCAAATTACCAAACAACGATTCTTTAAGCTATAATAACGAAAGGAATGAAGGTAATAGGAACCAGATATTTTCACATCATTTCAGAATATTATTTCAATCAATTGTAGGAACTGTTTTCTTCGAATAGAACTCATCACTCATGGCCATATGTTGTGAAGCGATAAAAATATAACTGCAAAAATATAGAAGTGTAATAAATATGCTTATTAATACAGACTGGAATGGGGAGACACTGCATAAGTTGCTAGATGTGTAAGTTAGTGAAGTTTTAATCCTAAAAATTTTCTTTTGGGTGTAGTTTCGAATGAATATGAGTTTTTGGTATCTAATTTCAAAATCCTTGGCATTTGATGTCCGATGATTCAATCGGAGAATTTAAAAACGTTTGGGTATAAGTTACATTTCTTTTATCTTGGTTCTCCATTTTATGTCATACATTCTCCTGCTATGTGTATATTGTATAAGTTAATGAAGTTTTGAACCCGCAAATTTTCTGCTTGGGTGTATTATCAATTGAATATTTGTCGAGAAAATCATACTTTAAAATCCTTTGCATGTCAGTACTAATGATTTAATCGGAGAATTCCAAAACTATTTAATCGGAGAATTCCAAAACTTTTGGTTGTAAATTACGCTTTATTTTACCTTGGGTCTTCATTTTATGTCATGAACTTTTTCAATACATTTACGCCGTTACTCACGGATGATATAAGGGATCTGGTACAGGGCGAAGAAAGGCAGAGATGACAGAAATTTGGTGACTGCGAAGACCTGCCAGTTGTACGACACCAGGTTCAGCAGGCCAAACACAGAACTCATGCTCAAACACAGGAAAAATATGGGTCTTCGGCCGAACCTGGAACGAAAAATCCACGATACTTTCATAAAAATGTGAAACGTGCGCGCCCAAGTGAGGTCACTTACCGTAAGCTTGACGAAAAGGAAATTTATCATGGAAAATTTCTCTCTCAAAACATCCGTTTTGGAGCGCAATGCACGAATTCAAGATGTAAAAGACGAGAATAAATTGAAATCCGCAATTTTAGAGTTTGACTCTGCTGTAAAAATTTGTACTATAACCTTTAGAGGTGAATAATCATTTTAATTTGGAACTTTCTGTGCCCAGGAGCTCTGAAGATTACAGGGAAAAAATTATAAGTTTTTGACGAGTAATTTTTGCCTTACACAGACTGACTTGTTTTGAAAGACTTGTAGAGTTTTTGTTTTGCTGAAAATTACGAGCTTGTGCTCAGTATTTGAACGGCTATTTTGCTTCCATCAGAAGCGCATATCCAAAAATGAGTTTTCAAATCAGAGTACCAAATCGAGCATATCTGATCATTAGGTTCATTAGTTTCGTTATAAGACTCGAACAAGTAATGTTTTGTGACGAGGCTGCTTCGAATTTGTTTATTACGTCCAAGATTCGAGTAGAACCTATGTATGCCAACAGCCTTCCACCTACCTGAGAGAAAGTGTTTATATTCAATCATTTTGAGCATAAGGCTAGTATACTTAATATTATTTACTAGTGCGTTGAAAAAAAGGTTTTTAGAAGTTTTGAACATAATTTCACGGCAATATATGGAAATCATCAAAATTCATTAGCATTAGATCTCCACCTGTCAGCCAAGAGCGAGAAGAGCATAAGCAAGGGAAAGCTCAAGCACAATACCCCACTCAACCCAGGTGTCGGAAATGGGTACCGGTTTTACGGGGGAACCGTCATGGTGTCCTATGTATAGCGTTAGTTGTAAGGCATTTGAAAAACCAATGCTCAAGATCATATGTATCAGGCTTGATTGGAAATAAAGCATCCTAAGATGCCGATGTTTTTTTTCTCACCTGTCAGTCAAGAACGAGAAGAGCATTAGCTTCTCACCTGTCAGCCAAGAACGAGAAGAGCATTAGCTTCTCACCGTCAGCCAAGAACGAGAAGAGCATTAACTTCTCACCTGTCAGCCAAGAGCGAGAAGAGCATTAAATCCCCACCTGTCAGCCAAGAGCGAGAAGAGCATTAGCTTCTCACTTGTCAGCCAAGAGCGAGAAGAGCATTAGCTTCTCACCTGTCAGCCAAGAGCGAGAAGAACAAGGTGCCGACAGCGTTCGCCGCCATGGAGACGCTGAAGATGAGAGGTACGACGTACGCTTCGTCGCACACCCAGTCGTAGTGCGTGCTGGCCGTCTCCCACCACGTGCTATGGTCGTACAGGTAACCGTACTGGCAGCCTGTGTGCACAGTCCAATTAGAATTACGTCCGACCACGAGAAAACTTCCTGCTTAGTAAGCGCTAAAAGTGACTATCGAAAATTTTGTCCGCGTGAAATAAGAAAGTCAGAGAGTGACAAATGAAGATGAATGAGAGTGAAAGTCAGAGAGTGACAAATGCATATGAATGAGAGTGAAATTTTTAGAGTAACAAATAAAGATGAATAAGAGTGATTTATTAACGAGCTTTAGGATGTAGAAGTGTGTGGATAACTTCTACACTATTGAGTCATCGGAATGGCCTGAGAAGAGTCTTCGATTAAAACAACTATTTCTCTTTGATATAGAGGGAAATGATAACGTTCTCTAGTCTGATTGCAAACATATAATTTCTCAGTTGTGTTCATGTAAAGTAGATGCGGAATTAAAGCATGAAATACTATAACCAGAATGACGTGTTGTAAACATAACCACAAGCAAATTAAGAGAAAAATCTCCGTAATTGAGATAAAGTATTATGAATTATTTTCTCTGGCTTAGCGGGATATATGTTTGAGAGATTTCAAAGCATTTTTTTGCAATGAAATGACAGCAATTGCAAGTATGACCCCAATAGACGCTAGAATAAATACGTAATTATACAGATACCGGTAAACTGTTCCACTGACAGTGCTTAATGAATAAGTCAGATTTTTAAAAAATAACTACAAAACAAGAATCTGCCAGTTTGAAGAGATATATACCCAGTAAAATAAGTCTCATTTAATGTTCTAAGTCAACTGATTTAAGTTATGTAGACCCATTACGTTCATTATTTGTTTTCTGGAAGAAATGCGGTTTTGAAGGGCCTAGCACTCTATGCATCGCTTCCATGCACTATGGAAACATCGAGATAATAAGCAGTGAGCGGGGGTAGGTTATGGTGTGGGCGTACTAGTGTTGGCGTGCGGATCGATGGCTATGCTCGTGAGCCCAGTCTCCGCCTCCTCTTGGTAGGTGATGTTGCGCATCAGACAGCGACTGAAGCGCGCACGTCCGTCGGTTCCGCGGCTCCTGGTAACAACGACTAAATTGAGTATCTTGTTTTATCAAATTTTTAATAGAAGTTAGTGACATTTTGGTGTCACTAAAAATATAAACCCATCTCCGTGGCGCGAGGAAAATTTAGGCATTTAAATTTTTGAAAGTCTGAAAAAAATCTCCAGCTCTGACGATGTTATTCACACTAAACTACTTACGTGACTCTTTAACAGCTTGCAGCTCGCTTGTGAACTACAGTTAACTAAAAAGAAGTCGAAGGTACAGCGTCACCTACCGACATCATAAATATTCAATTATCTTACCCTGCGTTACTTACCAGCTGCCCACCTATGAATCTCATTTAGCTCCAGTAAATTATCACAAAAGCGGATTATCCCCAGCATCTTCAAAATATTAACACAAGGAAAAACATTTTTCTGGGACTCAGAATCAAACATTGCAGGATTTCTGCCGACGAAGGAGTCCGCTAAATCTATAAGACCAGAGCACAAGTATCGCACCTCTGGCATGATTTTTGCTACAATTTCCAAACTACTGAAATACAGTAATTAGTTGGCTACTAACTGCCTTTTAATCGTTACTCAACGTTCCGCAGTAAAAGCTACACTTTACACACCGTAATTACATCTATTCGAAACCAAGAGCTCTTAGATGTTCATTACACTTTGAAAATATTATAACCTTGGTCCGTAGCACAGATACATCATTCAACTACTTTGTACTCTTGTCCAGGTGCACTACTCGTACTCGTTCCCGGGTACGTGATTTCAGATACGAATCCTCTCTTCATTTTAACGCAGTTTTCACGAATGTATTGTGGCTCTAACTTAAAAACAGCCCTTCATATTTGAATCCGTTTCAGAAAAATAAACACAAATTATGGTTTTATCTTATTTAGAGCTTAATGTGCGTGATTTATTGATCACATTTGACAAGGGCTGTGTGACTAATGAATGGACGGCAAGCATACTAAAATCCAAAGTGTTTTCAATTCGCATATGATCGAACAAATTTATGGTTGTAATATTTCATGGTAAGAAAAAATTTGATTAGTTAGAATCGGTCAAGTTAAGATAATTTAAAATAGTTTAGATAACTGAAATTAAATGATAGGTACTAATTCAAGTAATGAATGCAGTAAATTAACTCTCATCTCTATTAGCTAACGAATATTACACTCAGAGAGAAAAAAAATGTGGTTCTCTGTTGTTGGACTTGAGTTGGGGATCAAATTGATTAAGAAATAATAATAAGAATAAGATTAAGAAATAATAATAAGAATAAGATTTCGAAATGATAATAAGAATAAGATTAAGAAATAATAATAAGAATAAGATTTCGAAATAATAATAAGAAAAAGATTAAGAAATAATAATAAGAATAAGATTAAGAAATGATAATAAATAAGAAATAATAGCTTTAAATTTAAGATGGATTCCAAAATTTCACATGCCCATTGGAGTTACTCTTTGATGTCACAATTCGAAAATGTCGCAATTTAATCAAAGTCACCTTACTCAAGCTATGAATTGCCTTCTTTCTTTTCTGGAGCTGCATGTCAACTAATCATCTCATATCATTCGAGTACAGGTACAGCTTTTTAACCAGCTGAATTAGAGGATACAGTTGAGGTATCAATTGAATCCGAAAAAGCGTTAAAACAATTAAGTGGAATCACAAGTGTAAACCAAAACCAATTTCCCACATTAAACATTTGCGTAAGGGCAAAATCAATATTGACAGAAATATAAATGTTGTCGACGTGCGATCAGCCCATACACTCCTCAAATGATTAATAACATATACCAATATAAATTTCATATCAGCCCATACGAACAACTACTGGGACATAAATTCTACACAGAGTGATCGCAGTGACACAAGTTCACTCCAAATCTCTGGTATAGAATTAAAAAACACAGAACACTTGGGTTTTGTCAACCCTACGGTCTACGATTGCATGCAGTGCCACCAAACCTTCATTTACGCAATGCCTGGACAAAGATGGTCAGTCGGACACCTGAACTTAAAATAAAAGAATTACAACACCTGCGAATTGAGTTCAAAGTAACGCCATACTTGAGATTAACATTTGGCACCGGGAAGCATTCACTCGAATTAAGTAGAAAAGATCAGAAGTGGGAATGAAGGTTCTAGAATGCTGAATGTAACATGTACTCGAATAGAATGGAATAGAATAGAAAAGAATTAATATACTCGAATAGAATGGAATAGAATAGAAAAGAATTAATATACTCGAATAGAATGGTATAGAAAAGAATTTAACCTGTCGTACAAGATATCATAATGAAAACGTTTTTGTCTTAAAACCACCATCTAGAATACGTCATTAACGTAGGAGTGAAGTATGACTACGCATTGAAGAAAAGGAAAGAAGATAGGAAAAAGGCAAATCGAGTTCATGAACTCAAAGTTAACTTTTTGCTTATAAAATCTACTTTATATCTAATTCAACTGGGAATTTAATTGCAATACACTAGTAGTTTATAATGCTGAACTTGAACAGCTAATGTCCTCAGCCTTGAAGTAACCTTCACCATAGGGAAAGTTGGATCACTAATTCAACCATGATTTACTTATTCGTATTCCAACCTGCACCAAAATATGATATTCGCATGAAAACTACGAAGCCCAAACTTAGCCCTTTACCGTTTGACCGTACCACTCATTTTATAGCCATTAACACGTTAACTGCGGTGGGTTACACTGAATTTCAATATTCAATTCAAATTTAAAGTCAATTGTGGTAATCAACTTTGAAAATAGCAAACATAAACTGGATCACGCCATCGTTTAACTTACATTGAGTATTAATAAAAATGAGTTGGTGACTGCAGGTGGGTCAGCAGCACTATGAAAATCACCTAAGTCACCACCGGTGGGTCACTTCGCAGGAAATGCGTTAGAGTAGTTGCAGTTATTAGATTGGTAATGGCGACATCAGAATCACATGGCGACATCAGAATGAGAAAGGGACTGCCACAAGATAAGGAACTTCAAAGAACACATTAGGGTAAAATTTCGCCTAGAATCATGAAGCAATGAAGCTACTTATACATTAGAAGTGCATTTTTAACCACAGTTACGTGATGAAAGGGTAAATACTTTCCTTTTGAATTCATTAATTTTTTGTTAAAGTTAACTGGAAAAAGTACCATGGGATTGTGATCTTCCTCCATAGCGCATGCGACACGTTGAAGGCCTCTCTAGCGGGAACCCTGCAGTGATGGTCTGGGGTCGACAGCAGAAGTTGCAAGGAAGACGAGCCGAAGGGGATGTAGAATGCCAGAGGCAGAAGGACTCCGTAAAGAAGGAGCTTTTGGTGCCTTCCCTCGTCCCCAACTTTTTCAAGAACGCTCTCGAATTTTGGGGCGTTCACTGCGCGTCTTGTTCTTGTGCTTTCCCTGCCACGCATGGTTTCAGGTGGCATGGTTTTTATTATGGGCTATTCTGCTTCATATAATGTAGAGAAAAAGACTTTTCTCTGGTCGCTTTTGATGACGCTCGTTGAGTGAGGTCGTAGAATGGCTTTCAAGTGTATTTTTCTGACTGAGATTCAAAGGTAAAAAAACTAGTCTGTTAAACCCTGCTGACGGTTCAGACAAAATTCACTTGGAGTGAATCTTAGGAAATAGGAATTACTTTATATTTTCTAAGGTTTTATCCAACGCGGGATTTTATTTTTCAACGTTATTAAGATTTATGTTGAGAGTACTTATACGTGTTCCAGTGTGTTACCAAGCTTTCATTTTTTGTACGAATGAATCAGCATGTAAAACAACTAAGGTAAAAATGACCATTTCGATCGCAGGAGTAGCAGAACATTTGTGCTCATTGCAGAAATAATAGAACAAACAAGCCTAGAATGCCCTATCGATAAAAACAAAGACATAAATCTTTTCAAATCTTAGAACCTAATTTTCCCATCATTCTCGAAGATATTAGCAAACTCGTGGTAACTTGCGCTCGATGCGATGCTAGCCACATCAATCACTGAGCCCAAACTACAAATGACGCAAATTTTGTAATCTACCAAAATTTAATTGAAACAAATGTTTATTTTCAGCATATGCACAATCCATCTTGATTATGTTATTGAAATTACGATAGTCGTTTTTAAATTACTTATGTGAGAATCTAGATTCCTTAGTTTCAGATTACTGGTCGCCTTGAGAATTGGACCATCTAGAACCCTTGCATAAAACTTCAATGAAATAACAGCTTGTATTATCTCTCGCATCCTTGTGTTAAATCTCACAAGATTTAAACAGAAAAATAAAAAAACGAATTTTCTTCCCCTATTCATTTCTATCTTAGGGCATTATTTAAACATAGCTTGTGATATCAAGTATGAGTGTTCCACTTGTCATATTCATTCACACACTCATGTCCATTCACACACGAAGCCATTATATGTCAGCAACTTATGAGTAAGAGGTGAGCAAACCATGCGGTCAGTGAAAGATTAAGTGAGTGAGCTGAATCAAAGGAAAAGCTTTCTGCATTATCACACGTCTTTTGTAATAATTTTTACTTATCAACTTCTTGAGAGAAAATTGACGCAATGAGTGCAGGACAATGTCAATTAAACAACGGATCGCTTATTTTTCTCCATATAGCAAATTTTTGCATCAGCTTCTCTCTTTAATTTGCTGCATTCTATTTCTAAGAGGTTAAGGTGAAGCCTCGATAGTGATCATTACATGACTCACCCTTAACAACATCTATAATAATTAGGCCAGGAGTTGCGAAACGTTTACACTGACGATTTAAACAGTCCGCAATGGAGGGGCGCTGCGGCACGACCGGGGTACTGATGTCGTGCTCTTGTGCAGCGCTGCAGCTTCTGGGGCGTTACTGGCGCGTAACTTGGCAGTTACTTGCGCGTTACTGGCGCTTAACTTGGCAGTTACATTACTTGAGCGTTACTTGCGTATTACTTGCGCGTTACTAGGGTGCTACGAGGGAGTTACTCGTGCATCACTTGCGTGTTACTTGCGCGAAACGTGGGGGTTACTTGCTTGTCACTTGCGAGTAACTTGTCAGTTACTTGGCAGTTACTTGTGCGGAACTTGGTAGTTACTTACGTGATACTTGAGCGTTACTTGTGTGTCAATTGCGCGCACCTGTGTGTAATTTAGGTGTTACTTGCGCGTTAATTCGGAGTTACTTGCGTGTTACTTGCGAGTTACTTGGACGTTACTTGCGCTTGTTATCCGTCATCACAAAGCAGCAATATTCATTTGAATGCTCAAAAATCTGTGTTCAATGAGCGCAGCAACGAAAAACCGAGCTGAAAGCAACGTCACCATTCAACAATCGCACAATAAAAAGATAATTTACGTCACTCAAATACTATAGTATTTGCGTTGCTCGAAAATAATTTCAATTATTGTGTCGTATTAATTTTCTAATAACACGAAAAAGAAATGTCGGATTGGTTCTTTTTTCCAAGGTTGGTTGATTGATTTAAATTCACTATTATGTCCATCAAATCGCTTACAAAACAATGAAGGCACTCAATAACGAGAAAATTATACAAAATAACTGAAGCGCACAACATTTTTTAAAAATGCACGAAAAAAGAACATAAAAGATTTTTTGCTCATATCAGATCAACGTCACATTCATTTAGATCGCTCCAAAAGTTATAAAAAGAAATTCGCGGCCTTTCACATACTTTTTTCTATCAACACTTAAAGGTAGTTTGAAAGTGACGATACCGGCGGAGTTAATGCTCAAAAAAGTATCGAAGGCGGGAATAAATCTTCACTGTTCCTTTAGCGCGACTGCACTGCTTTCAAGACATTAGAAAATTTTTGATATTCTTAAGCACGAGTCGTAGAACGTTCATTTTCCCATCCTGTTAGAAAAAACGACAACTTTTTATTTTTTGCGCACCTAAACACCAAATTTTTGTAGCGTGTGCGCAAGGCCCTTGACTGCAAGTAAGAAGCGCCACAAAAAAATTTGTGGCACGTCTTTTCGTTTGAAGGACGCGAAATACAGTACGAGATTTTAAAGTATATTGAGTATATTCATATAAATCGTGAGTAGAGTCACAGTGATGTTAAATTCGGCAAATTTCAATAAGAATCTCGCACAATTTAGCCCAGCACTAACCAAGTAATTTTTAAGGTCTAACCAGACATTTTACTGAGCACTAACCAAAAGTTCTGTTAAACACTAATCAGGTACTTAGAACATCACGATGCACGCAGTTTCTCTGCACCAATCAGGCTAATTACCCTACACTATTCTGAAAGTCATGAAAGGAAGACATGTACTGACGGGACGCTACTATCAGGATGTGTGAATATACAGGGTGTTCCAAAAAGCACTTATCCCCTGGCTGAAGGTTACTCATGCATTTTTTGTATTTGTTTCAGACGGCACTAAGTTTCATTTTAAGACTTTATATCTTTTTGAAATTTCCGTACTTCTTTTTTATTTAACTCAGGTTTGTATCTACGTCAATGAGCACCAACATCAAATCAAAATACATAAGTACTGAGGCAGTCTAAGAGTGAGTGCATTTTTTGGGGGACACCCTGTACTAATGAGACATTCTAATTCAGCTCTGGAAGCGACTTCAAGCCTTTCTAACACACACTTGACTGTGTGCATCCCTCAGTCACACTCTCGGTTCTGGACTAGCAGGAATAAATGGAGGGCAAATATGCAGAGCGGCCTAACCCACAAAACGCAAAATTTTAAGACACTCAAGTTAGAGGCGTAGTGTTCATCGCAGGGTTGCCAAACTGGCTTCTCCTTGCCAAATTACTAATTAGGAACTAATTAGGAACTAGGCCACTCTGCTTGAAAAACATCCACGCCGCTATGAGGTGAAATTATCACTTAATCCGCTCTGCTAGTTTTGGCCTCTGATCTGTGGGTTAGGGCACTCTTTATATTTGCCCTCCAAATATCCGAGGTATCTACAACTTCTCACTCCGTAGGATGTGTTGGTCAATTCTCACTACTATTGTAGAGAATCCGTCACCTGGATAAAACCGGTGTCCGCCTTACCTCTGAGTCGGCGGCATTGCTCATTTAAAATCCGTATCCACAGTTGGCACTATGCACAATTTGCGTATCAACTACTGACATTGTGTGCAGTGCTCTCGCTAACGTTTGCCTTGATTTTAGGACATTTTCATGCTTGCAAAGGCGTAGGGTAGAAGTATTTAACCCAAACTCTGGTTGATTACTTGAAGTTTACACCCTCGAGAAGAAGCAAATTTGAATTATAACTGGTGTATCAGTCGACCTCTGTTTTCTACCTCGAAAGTCACACGTCATCGTCAGTTTGAGTCACTACAGCGAAATCGTCTCAATAGGAGACACAATAGAATCAATTTTAGCTAAAAGTGCCTAATTTCAACGGTCCAATGCACTTCAACACCCTCAAATCATGCACGCGTTGAACAATTGCTCAGAGTCCACAATCAGAAATCTGAAGCGTTCACTCGGTCCTTCCGGCACCATCAACATCGCACTTGACACTGAAAGTCACCGCAACTCGGCGAACGCTAAAGTCGCCTCCTTGATGTGCTCGTCACGTGTCTCCACCGCGAGGTCGTCGGTTGCATGTAACTGAAGAGAACACGCAATCAAGATTGGATGGAACTCGGTTAGTGATTGTAAAGTAAAATCGAATGCACCTGCAGTCTTGCTGTAATCGCTTCGTTTGAGGTTGTTTGCTCAATACGGGTCAGCAGAACTGGAAGAAAATTAAACACAAGAGCAATATTTAATTAGTTGTGAACGTAGAGTACGTCTCACGTAAATTTCGCTAATTGGGACGCCTCTGAAACGAATGAAAACAACCACATGTATTTTTGAACCGTTTTTAACCTTCTGTTTTCGCAGTGTCGAGATTTATAGCTGAGAATCTTTACCCCGAAAGCAGGTAACTTTTCTCTACGTTCAAACATGGTAAGCCTGGTATTATTTCTTTAAAATAATTTATCGGCAGAAAATGAAGGTGCATAGTAAAAATGTAGGACAAAAATTAGAACCAACTTGACCGTCTCGAATTTATATCAAGTTTGTGGCGAGCGTTGAAAATTTTCGTCACGGCAACCAAGGAACATAAGATGTCGTGTCACGCGCGACTGCCACAAGTCGCCAAGTATTGGCCAAGTTTGCTCGCAGGTCACAGTGAATTACCGTGATTTGCTACGGTGCCCCACACTCTACATAGTATAACATGGGTTCTTAACTTCTGTACTTGTACCTCATAATATTCCCTATCTGCTCAATAACATGGATAAAACAACCCGATTTCAAGGAATTATTATTTGATAATCTGAGCCATTTGTTTTTATCGTGATATTTTTTGCCACGTTGGTTTTCCCTTTTATCGTGATATTCCTTACTGTCAATGTTGACAAGCTTCAAATTAGCTTGGTTTGCTCCATTGTGTGTGTTGAAAAACATCAGCAAATGTTCCATTTAGCAAGATGAATTAAAGATGAAGACAGTTTGATAGTAAAGGGATCGAGTCAATATAACTTGCTGGCTGCTTGCACAATAAATATTCTCGAGCACAAAGATTCTGTTCCTTTTTAAACAACTTTTTTTGGCTTATTTTTTCGCTGCTTGTCAGGGTCTGCAGGGGTGATTTTAAAACTACAATTCCTGTATGAGTTTTTTTCGTCGAGCATCGTTCTATTGGACTAGGAAGGAGATTACATGCAAAAAATGGAGCTTGAAACAAGGCTGCTCGAAAAATACGACCATTTAAACGAAATCAAAATTTGTTAGTTGTGTTGATCATGCAAGTCATGCAACTTTGCTTTAGAATATCGAGTGTGCTTCTTTCGGCAAGTCACACAATGAGAAACACTTCATCCTGATATTGAAGATGTTTTTTTAGAAACACCTGGAAATGATCTCACAAATCGAAAGTTAACATTCCTGTAAGGAGTTCAGTTGAGTCTGTCAGGAATATAATATCAAGTAGGGCAGCAGAGCTTAATTGTCGAGACACGTGCGATTACAGTATGGGAAGTTTCGATTTCGATCCCAATGTTTTAAAAATAAGTTATTTGATTCGTTGCTTCCATGTTTGAGCAAATCGATTTTGAAATCACCGCTAATTAGTTGGTCTTGTATGCAGACGTATTGAATAAGACTATAATATAAGATTTCATTCAAAAAATATGATTGGGAAGGTTCGTGTACGGACGGTTTCTAAAATGATCCCTCTACTGTTTATCAATAATTCAATGTATAGCGTTGCCTGTCATTATTTACAGTCGTAATTATGACGATTCTCGAATTTATTTTAAAAAAACATACGCACTTACTCCCTCCATCAGGTTTGTTATTGTTTGTAGATAATGGTAGCTAAGCCAGTCGTGTAGTTGAAATACATTTTTAGTCGTGTTTTCTAACCAGCTTTCAATGAATCTCATAAATGATATTTCCGACAACAGTTGAACTAACTTCACATGCCCTTCGTTAGAGTTTTCTACAGTTTTAGCTCAAAAAAATCGTTTGCAGGTTGTCTCTGTTGATTTCTTAAATATTGGACCATTAAACTACATATTAGCAGGGTTATAGAATCATTTGGATTAGGAATCTTGCATTTCGATCAGAGTTGGCATCAGTGTATATTTTTTCATCAGTCAGTTAATTGTACTAACAAATAAAGTAAGGATGCCAACCTTTGAAGCACGGAAATGCCAGTAACTGCTACGTGAACTTCATTTTATCATTTCCCGAGCTATCAAAAACTTGCATAAGAACAGCCGCAAGCTTTTATGAAAACCGCGAGCGATCGCGAAGCAACCAATAGAGCAGTTGTTCTTAACCTTTTTTCTCCAATTCCCCATTTTTTAGTGAGCCAACACTCAATTTCCTACCACAGCACCTTCCTTTTACTTATCTATGACATTCATAACCCATCAATGTTGTCACTTTTACCCAAACATGACATACAATACCTCATTATGGTTGTTTTTGTTATCAAATCAGTCTGTAAATGGTTGTGATTTGTAAAGTAATTCAACATTTGGATGTATTGTATTAGATTTTGAAATACCATTGATTTTTTGTGGGTGGAAACAAATGCACGAAATTCCCCACCTGGCAACTCCGCCATTCCCCTCCAGTGGGGATTTCCCCACAGATTAAAAACCTCCGCAACAGAGCAAGACGGCCAAGGGCAGGCTCTCGTAAGGGATTTGTGTGTTTCCAACCCATAGATTGCCCGCTAATAATTATTATTAGAGGGCCATCTAAGTTTTCAGAGTTCAGATAAATATTTTCATTGTCAAGAAGTTTTTGTGAACTCATCGACACTGCAATTCGTTGCATCAGCTCCAAGCTAGAAAATTGTCAAAAAAGAATTCTAGAATTCGTCTGCGACTTAAAAAAGATTTCGTTTTCGCCTTAGGAACCTCACGATGAATGCAAAAATTTTAAGAGGCAATGCTCATTTGTATTGAGAAATTCCTACACTTAGCGAACGCGTTTGGTTTTGTACGAAGAAATCCTTTTTGGAAACATCGAAGTGATAAGTGACGTAAATCTCACTATTCTGATGGAAACAATGTTGTCTTTGTAGCAAGTTAAACCTGCATTATAGGGCATGAACTATTGAATACATTGTCAATGAAAATATTTCGAACCTTTCAGCTGCATGCCCATTCGTGAACATTTGATGTTATTGCTATCTATTAGAAACTGCTATTTGTTTCAAGTTCTAAGTTTTTGAGTTTAATTCTGATTGCTCAAGTTTTGATTTTTTAAACTTAGATTACAGGTAAATTGGAATTTTTCGAGCTTCATCATATTCATAACTTTTTAGGTTACTTTCGCATTCAAAAAATTAGATTTTAATCATTTCTTTGAGTAAATATGTGCTGGAATTTTCTTAATGCATCGTCATGTGTAAGCTAAATATGAACGTTTTCTTAGTGGAATGTTATGTAATTGTCGTTACGTTATTTTTTTCATTTGAATGAATCGGATTAAATCTTAAGAAAATGCCTTTACCACTCCCATCACTTCTTTCTCTGTATTCTATAAGCTGAACAATTTAACCAAATATATGGAAAACGTAATTTATAAGAACTGCAGCATAAAAACCAATCTCGTGTAAATCATAATGCAGCCAGCATCCCTCACGACAGTACAACGTATTCTTCGTAGTGTGTGCAACAAAGATTATTACTCTGAAAATAATTATATAAATTGTACCGTAAACACACTCAACTTTTCGGTACCTTGAGTTGAGAATGCGTAAGTTTAAAATTTAAGAGAAAGTATTCTGCTGAAGCAATGAAACACGTTTTATGCATTCAGTATTTACCAACATTTGAAGTTGTTTTTAGTTTTTGTTTAAATTTCAAAGTTGTGTCTGGTATTTAGCGACACTAAATGTTCAAAATGGCTGCAGTACAGCGGACTGCTTGAGCTGCAAGCCGTGCACGCCGATGAACCTCGAGTGCTCAAAATTATTCTAAACTACAAAGAACTTCCTCTAATTTTGTACTAAAAAATTTCTCTTAGTGAAGATGAGCTGCGCAGACTTTGAATGTGGAGTTATAACACTTAGAAGTCACTTTTTATTCACACATCACTCGTGAATAAAATTACACATCTCGTGTAACAGCAACAATGTACAAATGAGCATGGCTCGATTAATCGCTGTTCGCCTTCAACTAATGTTCGGAGGCTTGAGTGTAAGACATTCGAACCGAGGCGTACATGACCAGATCAACTAATTGAGTCATTGAGTAGTCTGCGTCGCTGCCAAACGTCAGCGTTGTCAAACCTCAAGTGCAGCTTTCTTGATCGAGAGCTTCAGTCGCATCAAAATCGTTAAAAAGTTTCGTTCTTGTTCGAGAGCTCTAGTCACTGATTTGATTCAGCATCAAAGTCGTTAAAACGTTACCATTTGGTCAAGTCTGAAATCCTCGACTCTTTTAGTCCGAGCGTTCTAGATCAAGCTCTGGTCGCGGATTGGATTCAGTATCAAAATCATTAAAGATTTACCATTTGGTCAAGTCCGAAATCCTCGACTCTTTTAGTCCCAGCGTTCTTGATCGAGCTCTGATCGTGGATTTGATTCAGCATCAAAATCATTCAAGATTTACCATTTGGTCAAGTCCGTAATCCTCGAATCTTTTAGTCCCAGCGTTCTTGATCAAGCTCTGGTCGTGGATTTGATTCAGCATCAAAATCATTGAAGATTTACCATTTGGTCAAGTCCGGAATCCTCGACTCTGTTAGTCCCAGCGTTCTAGATCAAGCTCTGGTCGCGGATTGGATTCAGTATCAAAATCATTAAAGATTCACCATTTAGTCAAGTCCGAAATCCTCGACTCTTTTAGTCCCAGCGTTCTTGATCGAGCTCTGGTCGTGGATTTGATTCAGCATCAAAATCATTCAAGATTTACCATTCGGTCAAGTCCGTAATCCTCGACTCTTTTAGTCCCAGCGTTCTTGATCATGCTCTGGTCGCGGATTTGATTCAGCATCAAAATCATTAAAGATTTAACATTTAGTCAAGTCCGGAATCCTCGATTCTTTTAAATCCAAAACAAAATCAGTGAGTAGAATTTACGCTCTTTTTCACTATCTTTCTTTGTAAAAACTTCAGTCAAAGTCGCGAAATGAATAACAATAAATGAGTCGGAGAGCGCATGGAATGTTCCCTATACATCATTGAATCTGTGCATGATTCATGCGATAGAAGAAGTTTAAATGAATATACAATAATTCAATCCGGTGAGCATCCATTTCTTGTCAAAAATCACTACCTTAACGCCAGCATCTAGAAGCAAATTACTAAGCTCTCTCTTGAATTGACACTTGCATCGGTGAAGATAAGTTGACTCGTCTTCATCGTAGTTGTGGTTTTTTAGAGAGCAGTAAACAAACTTACCCAAAACACAAAACATAACTAATCAAGAACAGCCACGAGCCTAAATTTAATGCAGTTCATTTACGAAACATGTATCACAAAAATGCATGTTGTTCTTAAAGTCATTAAGTGTTAGAAATATTGCAAATCGATTGACAAGAAGAATCTGTACTGCGAGGGTGCCTTAGTTTGCAGGTCCAGGAGCAAAATAATACAAATATCCTTTTAAAAAGTAATGCTGAGAAAGCATAAGCCCTATCAGACATCACGTGAAACCAACATTACTCCTGAGATGAAAAATTTACTACATACCATTATGGTAAATTCACAATGTAAGTAAAAAATTGTAAGTGTTCCTAGAACCAGTGCATGGTGACGGACATTGAAAGATTCTGAAGCTACGTGCGTTTGCTTGAGCTTTGGTCTCAAGGCTACGTAAACTTACCGAAAACTTCATCCCTTTGAGGGCTAGAATGAACCTTGACACTTTGAAGGTCGTGTGTGATTTGAACTTAGAAACATTCGGGGTACGAGCTTTGGTGTTTGGCTGTGATGTTTGTTGCCATCTGAGAGTAGTAATCAGGAGATTGTTGCCATCTGAGAGTAGTAATCAGGAGATTGTTGCCAACGTTCTTGATCGAGCTCTATAGAAGCTTATTTGATTCAGCATCAAAATCGTTCAAATTTTACCATTTGGTCAAGTCCAAAATCCTCGATTCTTCTAGTCCCAGCGTTCTAGATCAAGCTCTGGTCGCTGATTTAATTCAGTATCAAAATCATTAAAGATTTACCATTTGGTCAAGTCCGGAATCCTCAATTCTTTTAACTCCAAAACAAAATCAGTGAGTAGAATTTACTCTCTTTTTCAATATCTTTTTTGGCAAAAACTTCAGTCAAAGTTGCGAGATGAATAACAATAAATGAGTCGGAGAGCTGAGAAAGCACATTGCTGTTGTAGTAATCAGGAGTTTATTGTCATGTGAATAGTGATCAGGACATCGTTGCCATATGAGTGTAGGAATCAGGAGGTTGTTGCCATGTGAGAGTAGTAGTCAGGAGATTGTTGCCATGTGAGAGTAGTAATCAGTAGATTGTTGCCATGTGAGAGTAGTAACCAGGAGATTGTTGCCATGTGAGAGTAGTAATCAGGAGATTGTTGTCATGTGAGAGTAGTAATCAGTAGATTGTTGCCATGGGAGAATAGTAATCAGGAGATCGTTGCCTTGTGAGAGTAGTAATCAGGAAATCAGACAATGGGTCACTTAGCTCATTTCTGTTGTCAAACTCTATTCTATTCTACCCAAGGTTGAGCCCCAGCAGCAATGAACGCAGCACCTTATTCCTCCTGATCGACTCTTCCTCTGACAATCCCTCTCATGAGGTACAAATGACGTGCAATTAGTCCATCTGCAGCAGGAGACATGTCCTGACTGCGTGATGAGGGCACCTGTACTCTTCAAAAAAGACTACTGCGTAGTAGTGAAAATCATGTGAGGCCCTTAGCATCATACGGTACCAAGCGCCAAATACATCTAGGGGAAATGAGTTATAGTATATACCGCTGTCATCCCCAAATTTTCCTGGGTCTGGAATGAGTCCTAGGAACAGGAATATAGCTACAAAATAGTCCAATACCTCTATTAGTTACTCAGATTCGATGGTTTTTGAGTTGCCAAACTTTGATTCCGTTTTCGGACTTTTTTAAAAGCGGGGCTTGGTACCGTGTGATTCTAATGGCTTCAAGTGCACCTGCTGGTCGATGGATTCAAGACTGTTTGCAGTGAACCACAAAATCGTAGTACGGTGTTTTCAGGGTTTGGTGTCGACACATCTGTTACCATCTGTTAAGCTCAGACAACAGATTCTTCTTGATTCAGTTGCTGTGATTTTTCCTCAGATGTTCGTTTAGGTCTATGAGTTAGCTTCGACTGATCTTCACTCTCCACTAATAAATCAAATTAATTTTTTTCTCAAAACCTGATGAAACTTCGTTAAAACACAATTAAAATATTGTGAAAAAATTGAAAAACAAGTTTTATAAGCGTAAACTGGAAGTTCGACAATACTGCAACACTTTCAGGATAAAAAGGAAAACCAACGTGGCTAAGAATATCATGATAAAAAACAAACGTTTCGGAT
>JACJUY010004269.1:60684-82848 GCA_014220935.1 Platorchestia sp. MABIK | reverse complement strand
TTAATACTGACATTTACAAAGTGGCACACCAGCAGAGAAAACCTAACTTATATTTGAGCTGGCTGTGTCGCCTAAAATAGTTGGTAAGGTGAATCTTAGTACTGGGATTTATTTACCTAAGGAGGATTAAGATTAGATTATAAGATTCTAAGTTAGTTTAAGACTCCCTAACCGCTACAAAAAGAGCGTATCGAAGAGGGGAAGGAGGAAGGCACCATTTAGTATGGAGTTAAAGGAACGTGGAATCTATGCAGTAAAGGCACAGAAACGATGAGATGAGAAAGAAGTTCATTTTGAAATACCAGAACTCACTCACAATCCCACAAATCCTTCATAGTGGCCTGAGTCAAAATCACAACAGAGACCTACAGGTTGTATCTTTGCATACATTGCAGCTACAAATAAAATTTAATTTAATTGCAGGAGAAAACAGTACAAGTAAATAATAACACTTAATTAAGACATTATACAAGCACTATACATAGCTAAGTTCACTATTAAGTTTGGCTAGAAATTGTCTGTCATTAATTGCATCGACATTCACAAAGCTGAACTAAATTGACCCAATGATTATTGAAGGGGTGTTTGAATATGCTATTTAACTTTAAAGATCTGGAGCACAAGGTGATTACTGATCTGCTGGGAGCAAGCAAGCTATGACAAACAAACAAAATGGCTCCGTTCACTTTTTGAACACTCTCCCAAAACGGTCAGAACACCAATCACAATGAAATAAAATAATCTTAACTTAATTACACAAGGCACGTATTAAAAACTGACACAACCTAACTTAGTTAAAAACATCGATGTCTTAAGAACCTACCACAACGATAACACCGTTCGCAAACACGAAGAATATTTAATTCTCACCAGCGGAGCTCAAAGCACGGCACGACACGCTCGTTGGGGTTCAGAGTATGAATCAGACCATGGTTATGGTTCTCGCGTGTGTTGCCACACGAGGACGGGGTGGAAATTATATTTCGGTGAAAATATTTTCGGACATATTTTAAATAGATTCAAGGGTTTTAATAACTAAAATTAGTGATGATAACATATGAAATGTATGTGTTCTTCGAATTAGCTTCTCCTATTTCGAATTTAATAATTTGTTAAATTCAAGCTCGTGTGTGAGCCAAGCGTACACTACAGAGTTTTTTGAATTTCTCGGAATCTTGGTTTTGAATTATCAGGTTGTGGCCAATTTTGGTTATGGGAGCGACTGAGAAATGAGGGGCGCTCTTGTCATTTCCACTTTCTTGGTGGTGGTTCTGTATGCGGTTGGGCTGTGAATTTCTGTATGCGGTTGGGCAGAAGAGAATGACAGACTGTACTTCATGGCTACACACACTCAACGTCTCTCAGACATTCTCTTATTGGATTAGTTTGCTCTTTGATGCCTTAGAAAGTAAAGCGGTTGAGGCAAATGGGAGCAGTGCTTCCTCCCCCCGGTAAGTGCATGCAAAAAAATTTATCTAATAGCTGGTCCGCTGGAGACGTTTATCAGCTGTAATTCTAATGTAAATTGATGGCTCAAGGGAGTGCATGCTTTCTGAGAATGAGGAGCTAACGAGAGCGTAGCCCCCTATTGTCTGTGAATGCTCAAGAATGTTAGCATGTACTAATTCCGTAAGAAAACTTCACTCTTTCGTTTGAAAGTTATTTGAAGCCAATAGGTGCATTCTTTCAGAAGTCACGAGTGGAAAACTTAGGTCTTTAGACTGCGCGCGACTGGGCAAGGCTTATCGAAATTTTTTTATAACTTTCAGAAAACCGATAGAGTTTTATTTTTAATGGGAATATGGAAAATGTTTTACTTTTTCGTTTGAAAGTAATTTGAAGCCAATAGGGGCATTTTTTCAAAAGAGACGAATATAAAACTTAAATCTTTTGACAGCGCGCGAGTGGGCAAAGTTCATCAAAATTCTTTTGTAACTTTCAGAAAACCGATAGAGTTTTGTTTATGATGGGCAAGTAGAACATGTTTTGCTCCTTCGCTTGAGAATAAGTGCATTGTTTCAAAAGTTACGAGTGGAAAACTTGAGAGTTTTGACTGCGCTCGAGTAGGCAAGGTTTATCGAAAAATATTTGCCCCTTTCAGAAAATCGTAAGGGTTTTGTTTGTGATGCGCATGTGGAAAATGCTTACCTCTTCCGTTTGAAAATAATTTGAAGCCAATAGGTGCATTCTTTCAAAAGTTATGAATGGAAAACTAAAGTCTAAAGTCGCGCGAGTCGTTCTCAAGAAATTCTCAAGAAATTCCTCTAGTTTCCAGGAAACAGTTTCTGTACCGTCTCGGCTGCGGCCTACCGGTATTTTAATATCACATTGCTTCTCAACTAATTTAAACAATCTCTCAAACAAACAAAAATCTTTCGACAATTTTTATTTTCTAGAACATCTGAATCAGTTTTAATTATGGAAAATTTAGAGATTTGAAGATGTGAAATAAACTACCGGAAACCTTACCTCGTGATATATAGATGACAAAAACCTTTGTTTATATTGCCCATCTATTCTCCGTCTGGATTTAAGAGTTCATTCAGGAGGAAGGCCTTCGCAACATAACCTGTAAATGCTGTTAATGTGAGCTGATAGTATAGTTTCACCGTATTATCGGTTCTACAATATAATGATAAGGTTAGGGAAAAATTTCACTATCTTTGCTACGAATATCTGCCCAGAGTTACTAATGCTGAATTCTCTGATACTCGCTTAATTTTATGTTTAATAGGCCACTTTATGGGGCAAATTTATATAATCAAAATTTGAAAACACAAATAGTTTGTTAATGAATACAATAGACTGGAAATGTAGAATTCTATTTAAATAACTTCAACACTTTTCTAAATATTTTAATTTTGTTATGGTCCAAGTTAGTCAATAAAATTATTCATATTTGTATTGATTTTTTTCATTAATTAAAGTTACACAAACTGTGGAAGTATAATTTAGTTCAGGTAAATGTTATGGAGAAGCTACTAAATGATTTTCAAAATTTTGTTGCCTGTATCATGGTAATTACATTGAAATGGACAACTTTTCTTCAATGCACATTTTGAGGCAAATGAGTATGTAACAAGTTATAGCGGTAGGTTACTTACCGCAACTCTAAAGTTTGAAGTGGGAACAAATTGTTCTGAGGAGAAGACTACAATGAACTCTCCCTTTTGACGTGCTTGAATGATTGTTTGTTAGGTTGCCAGTTTTATCCGTTGTATGTAGCAGGCAATTACTGCTATAACTTGTTCAATATTTATTTGCAATGAAAAGTGTATAAAAAACTTTTTTAGATTTAATAACCACTAGCTATCCAAATACTAGAATTTGTGAATCAATTACTATCTTCTCAACATTCATTCAACGTTTATTCGAGCGCATTCCAACCATCAAAGACAAAAATTAACATACTGCTATAACTTGTTAAATACTTATATGCCCCAAAAAGTGCATAAAAGGAAATTTGTTTATTTTAATGTACTGTGAAACCTTCTTCATTGCGCCTTTTGTTATTGCAAGATAGTGTCATTGCTTTTTTGTTTTCAAGATTGCGATTTTGTTATTGCTCAGAGAATGGAGTTGCTAGACAACTTCATTTGACCGAGCAAGCATCATCTCTTCGGTCAGCGCAATGGTTGTACTGTTTTCTTTATTTGTGAAGGAAAGGACAATAATCTATTTTCCAATTTTTGCCGCCTAAACATAGTCAATTATATCTAAACAAACAACTTTTTATCTATACACTTTTGGGGGCAAATGAGCATTTAAGGAGTTATAGCGGTATGTTAAGTTTCATCTTAGATGACGAATGCGCTCAAATAAACAGCTACTAAACGATATTTGTATTTATGTTGGTTGAATCTCTGTAATAACATTGAAATAAACTACTTTTCTTCAATACACTTTTTGCCGAAAATGAGTACTTTATGAGTTAGAGCGGTAGGTTTAATTGTTCCGCGATTGAGCTGTTAAGAGAACGTTTGGGTACTTTGAAATTTATTATTTGCCGACCCCGCGGAGCTTGAGGAGCCTAAACCCATTTCTAGGATCTTTTAGTTAATAACACAATAGAAATTATCACCCTAAAATAACGAGTTATAGCAAAATGTTAACTTTCCTCTTAGATGGCTATGATCGAGCGCATCGGAAGGGGGAGAGTGCATTGTAGTGTTGCGATCCGACGCGCTCGATGAATTACTTCCCGCCCAAAACACTAGAGTTGCGGTAACTAATTTACCGCTCTAACTCGTTAAATACTCATTTGCCCCCGAAAGTGCATAGTAAAAAAATTTTTTATTTTGATCTAATTAACTGTGTTTAGGCAGCGAAAGGTGGAAAATCAATTATTGTCCTCTCCTTCACATTTACCCTATTTTCTATCAGCTCGTGGTGTCTTGCCCTCGAAATGAAGCGAAAGAAATTAACACGAGTTCTGGAGGCAAACTCGGAAGCCCCAAATAAGAGAAAAGTGACAAGCATGTATACAAAATTGAAAGTGTTGAAAAACCATTAGGAAGGCTAGAATGGTATTTAGATATCTAGTGTTATAGGGATTCCTGTATTGAGAGTAAGATTTATTATCAAAAATTAAACTAAAATTGAACAGAGTGCAAAACGTGTTCCTGTCTCTGCTACTCAAACAATGAAGAGACCCGTAGATGAAATGATGTCACTGATAGAATCTATGCTATTTCAATGGATATGTGATCAAAAAGCACGTAGCTTGCCTCATAGTGAAAGTTTAATTCAGACTAAAGCTTTGTTTTGAATGCATACTTAGAATCAAGTGCTGATTACAAATTTGATTTAATTGTTAATTTTTCAGGCAGTTGCAAATGGTTTGCAGGTTATAATCGAAGGTTCAACATCAAAAATGTTGTAATACACTGAGAGGCTGCTAGTTCAGATTTTAGCTCTGTTGCATCATTTGTTAAAAAATTTATGCACATAATTACACAAGGGGGCTATTTGCCTCATCAGGTATTTAATGTTGTTGAGACGGGTTTGGTTTGGAAGAAACAATTTTCCAGAACATTTACAACAGAGTCAGAGAAAAATGCACCAGGATTCAAAGTAAGCAAAGATCGATTGACCCTACTCTTAGGTAGGAATGCGTCTGGCAGTGTAAAGCTTAAGCCACTACTCCTGTACAAATCAAAGAAGCCAGGAGCTTTGAAAAATGTAGCTAAAGATTTGTTGCCTGTTATCTTGAAAAGTTTTCTTAAGGCATGGGTAACAAGAAAAGTGTTTGTAGAGTGGGTCAGAGATTATTTTGGTCCATTCATTGAACTACAGTCGTACCTTGGTACTCGACCGCCTCTATACTCGACCAAATCGGTGCTCTACCAAAAAATTCGAGTAGAAAATGCATCGGACCTCGAACAGATTTTCGGTACTCGACTAGCCAAGCCGACCTGAAGGCGCTCCTTGGCCCTTCTCGGCCAGCGGGTAAGTGTCAGTTCGACTTGGCCTGCCAGCGGAGTAAGACGTACGCTGTTTGTTTGAGTATTTCTTCCCAGATTTAAACTTTTTCGTGTTACTCTAGCTCTAGGAACATTGGTTTCGGTGTTCAAACAAATCGATGCTCGACCACCACCTCAGAACGGATTATAGTCGAGTACCAAGGTACGACTGTATTTACAAAGCAGGAAAACCTAGATAATAAAGCTTTGTTACTTTTGGAAAATGCTCCAGGTCATCCCCCGGAGGAACTGAACGATATATTTCCACACATACTGGTTACATTCCTGCCTTTGGATACTACTTCTGTGTGTCATAATTTGATATAACTGCAAAATATCAAACAAGTTTTTCTCCTTCAGTATCATAACGATAGCTTCATAAAAACTAATCTAGAGACTCTACCCCAGAAACATAAGTATATGGCTTAGTTACCCGCAAATAACCACTTTCTTTGAATGTTTTTGTTATTGCGCTGCTTCTGTCGTTGCTCAAAGTTTCTGGAACGCAACACAGCAATGATGGAGGTTTTACTGTAATTACCATAATACAGGCAACATAAATTCGAAAATCGATTAGTAGCTTTTCCTTAACGTTAACCCAAAATAATTTATAAGTTTTCTTCTACGCACTTTCCGGGAGAAACGAGTTATAGCGGTAGGTTTCTTACCGCAGTTCTAGTCTTTCAAGTGGGAAAAATCGTTTTGAGTTGAGACTTTGATAAAATCTCTGTTTTGACATGCTCAAATGATAGTTAAGTTCTGTTAAATTAGGTTACGTTATGTTATGTTAGATTAGGTTGGATTAGGTTAGGTTAGATCAGATCAATTTCATTACGTTACGTCACCGCTATAATTCTTTAAATCCTCATTTTCCCCAGAAAGTGCATACAATAAAAGTTGTCTATTTCAATCTAATTATCATGATACTAGCAACAAAAATTCAAAAATTGATTTGTCAGTTCTCCTTAACATTTACCTTAGTTTTTGCTTGTTAAATAGAATGTTATATGATTTTCAAAAAAAATTTCCAGACTGCACAAACTTTTAACCCATTTAGCCCCACCTATAATATAATCATGAAAAAAAATCCGTGTGACATATGGAAAGGGTTAACAATAAATCAATTGTATGTAAAAACGGAAAATTTATTCTTTCCATATAAAATGATATGGGTGTACTCAAATAAGGACCCGGTGTACTCAAATGAGTACACTGGGTCCTTATGGGAACAAAAGATGCCTTATTCTCTTTTCACTTGACACTGAGACTTAAAAAATTTGGCTTCATCCTATCTTATACAAACGTGCTTGGCAGACACCAGCAATATTTTAAGATTTATTTTTCCATTTGGAACCTCTCGAAGCTGTCACGTTCAATGCAAAGGATTTTGAAACATTTCTTGCAGCTCCAACAAACTCAAGCATGATGAACAGTGCAACATTGCTGTTTCTCTAGTTTCTTAGGAAAATATCCTTCTGGATCACTAACCATGCTTTGTGGTATTCTTCCAGGATTACGTGCCATTTCCTTGATTTTGGGTGGACTTAATGTTTGCTATTTTCAACATTATTTATAACAGTTGACTTTAAATTTGTATTCTGTATTTCATTTTGTATTCATTTTTGTTCCTCTAAATGCAATAGAAAACAGTGAACAGTGAAATTTGAAAAATTTGGTATATTAGGTAAAATACAAGGTAGTAGATCTCCTAAATACTTTCAGTCTCATATTCTACAATCATAAGCTTGATTGCCTTTTGAGTTGTCAAAAGTGCAATAGCACTTCATTTTGCAATTGTTTCTCTGTGTTTGATTCTAAAATTGCTGGATTCATTTAATTTTTGAAAATAGACTATTAAAATGCTAAATTTTTTAAAAATTAAGCAAATTGTTCACATTTTTCTGTTATCAAATACTAATTATAGTATGATATTGTATAACGTAAGCTTTGATAATTCGTCTAACTAGAATGAACAATTTGGCTAATCATTTTTATTTTTTGTATCTGACTCTATTAAATCCCATGTAATACTGACTTGTAGAAGATATTCGAGTGCAATCATTTTTTTGTCCAGCATTTCAGGCCATGACATGCTTAAAGGCTCTGATCTAATTTTAGAAAAGTTAGAGAGAGATAGCCTTTAACACGGTTAAGTGCAGGGGGGGTTAAACTGAAGCTCAATATCCAACTCAAATTTTGAGTGAAATGTAGTAAGAAATTTTGACAAAAGCAAACATTAACTGGATCATGCCTTCATTTAACTTGCATTTAGTACTTTCAAAAATTGAGTCAGTGACTGCTAGTTGGTTAGCAGCATTATGAAAATCTCCTAAATGACCACCGGTGGGTCATGCCGCACTTAACGTGTTAATCACTGCCATCACCTAGAAAAATTTGTTTATAGTTGAATTTCATTCAATAAACGGAATGAAATCTGATTCATTTCAGTGTTAAAGATTTGGCCAACTTGACTTGACACTTTGACTGCAGCAATTAAATATTAAGTTCAACACCAAACTCAAATTTAAAGTCAATTATTGTAAACTAGTTTGAAAATACCAAACAAGAATTGGATCATGCCTTCATGCAGCTTTGATAAGCATTCATGAAAATTGAGTTCACAACTATTGGTCCGTCAGCTGCATTATGAAAATTACCTCTGTGTACCACCGGTGGCGCACATCGCAGTCAAATTGTTAATGTGACTCTGTGGCACATTAGGCTGCTAGGTCAAATTTTTTCTTTCTATGTAAAAGTGTTTGAGACCATTGTACAGATTGTTAAAAAACTTTTAGTAAATTCTGAATTCAATGGAACAAAAGCACAGCAATTTTCTGCCTTAAAGTTGGAAAGATAGGGGCTTATTTGTCCTCTAAGGGCTGTTATTTTGTATCCTCTGCATAAATCTCTGATGTTCCATTACAGATGGGGAAAGAAGATCGACGCGAGTCATTTTTAAATGACCTTGGTCGAGCCACTCGTCGAGGTGTGAGGGAGTGCAGGAAGTGCGGAACTCTCAATGGAACTCGAGGTTACTCCTGCAAAAACAAATCTTGTGATGTAGTTTTTAAAGAAGCTGGAGAAAAGAAAAAACTCTCCACAGAAGCTTGCAGAATCATGACTGGTGATAATTCCCAGGTAAGGCAAAGATTAAGGTCCCTGTCTTTTAGCTAGCTTTTAAAGGATGTTGGAGTTAGCTTAATGGAAGTATTGGGACATTTTTGTTAGTAACAGCTCTGATATGTGCAGGATGCCTGGGTAGTAAGAGCTTCTAGCATGTTATGCATTTGTTAAAAAATACAATGCCCATTAATAATTGTTCATGCTAGGTAATTAGGTTGTTGAGTGGCTGAAGTAAAATTAGTAGCTATATTCCCTAAAGGAACATTGCTATAGTTGGCTGTATTCTCAGCAAAGAGATGTAAACTAGAATATTTCGTGAAGTTATGCAGTTAATCAGGATTAAGTCTATTTGGAAATTTTTTACCTTTATATTTTGTCTGTTCAGTTTAGTTTTGGTGGTTCAATTTTTTTAATTGTTCATTACTATACTAATTTACAATCACTGTATTTAGTTCTCTTGTCACATTTGACATGTCATTTTTCTCCAAGATACAAAGTACTACTTCTCAGTGTTTACATTGGTGATAAACTGATAATTTTTCCAGATATTCTCAGTCAGGGTGCGGGACAAGGGCCCTGACTACCGTGGCTTTGTTCAGCTTGACAGCCATGATCGAGACCCACTGCAAAAGGACAGTCTCACCAACAGCGTCTATGACCCTCCATCACACGTGTCTAACTCTGGCTACTCCAGCACTTCAACCATAAACACAAGCTCCATCATGGATGACTTTGATGGAGGTAGTTAGTTGCTTGTTCCTGAGAAGATTGCATGTCTTAAATTTTAGCTCTCTGTATAGCAAATTAAGAAATATTTGATATTAACCCTCTACCGCCGGTAGAGGGTTAGAGGGTTCTACTCATATTGCCGGTATTATAACCACCGTTATTAGACGTGGCTCTAGCATCAGGTTGTCTCCAACATCACATTAGAGACGAACTGCAACTCGGCAGTGAACTTCAAAAAATACATAAGAGCATCTACTTGACGAGAAATAAAATATATTAGCAGTTTTATTGAGTGTTCCCTGTGGGGAACGTTCGGCGGTAGAGGGTTAAGACATTGTAGGAGTGAAAGCTTTTTGAGTACATATATGTGTGTATACATGTGTGATTTCAGTTTGTGCACTGTTGTTTTTCCAATTTACATTACAATTGTGCATTTGCCGGGTTGCCAAATGGCTTATCTAATAACTTTCTACTGAGAAAATTAAGAGCTGGTTTCTGTCATGGACTCAAGACCTGCTAAGCTAGCAAATGAACTTTGTGATGGCATTTTAGTGGGCAAAGGATAGGTTTTGTCCCAAAATTTTTGTCCAGAAGCCCTTGCATCCTGAAGAAATTACAGTTTGGTGTGCATTATGGGCTGGTGGAATCATCGGGCCATAGGTCTTCCGCAATGGCGAGGGTGAGAACGTATCCGTAAATAGCGAGCTGTACAGGGCAATGATTACAACTTTTTGGTACCTCAACTGGAAGATATTGATGTTACAGATGAGTGGTTTCCGCGGGACAGAGCTACCTGCCACACAGCGGGCTAAACAATCCCTTTACTGAGGGAAACATTTGGTGACAGGATCATTTCCAGAAATGGACCTGTCCGTTGGCCACCGCGTTCATGCAATTTTACTCCCTTAGAATATTTTCTTTGGGGATATGTTAAATCCAAGGTGAACGCTGATAAACCAGAAACAAAACGACACCTCAAAGACAATAAGACAATATTCGACGGGCTATTGCCGAAATTGAGGCGGAATTACTAGAAAGAGTTTGTGAAAATTGGACCTCAAGATTGAGGTATCAACGCGCGAGCCNNNGGGGGGGGGCGGCATATGCCGGACATTATATTTTAATATTGAATGCCATTAATTAATGTTTCCAATGATGTCAAATATTTAGATATTTAATACTTTTCTCAGTGTTTACTGTTACCTTAAAGTTTGGCGTGTCTAAAAAAATATCCTAAACTCATAGTAAATAGTTGTAATGATTAAGAACTAGTGTAACTGTTTTGAAGAGGTAGAACAATGCAGACTACATGTTAATTTCATGAAAAATATTACTTTGCTCTAATTTTTATGCGGTCACCAGGCAGTGGTGGTTATGTGACTGGAGGCGGGTGTGTGCGGGTGCCGTCTTCCCTCACAGACACAGCCCTGGACTGCATGAAGGACACAGGCCTGTTGCTCAGCTCCGCACACCAGCCGATCGTGTCCTCCAGCCTGGGCAGGCCTCGGAGCAACACCTCTGCGCCCACCTGCTATGTCGACAGCTGCCAGAAGTCCAGCAAAGGCTTGGTTAGCCTTTATTTGAGTGTCTTAGTAAATCTTTGTTTGACAGCCTTAGTTAGCTTTTATTCAAGATACTTAGTCTTTATTTACGAGACTTGGCTAGCCTTTATCTAAGATACTTGGTTAGCCTTTATTAAAGATACAGTTAAGCCTCGATCTAACAGACAAATAGGGGGTAGAGGGTATCCGTTTAAGCTGATAGTATGTTCCAGCGAGGCAAATACCACTTGAACACAGCTTTCCCCAAGTGCTTTACTCTGGGGCTCTTTCATATGCGTATGCGCATGAACGGCACCCTTCGTAGACTCCACATGAAACTTCACTGCATATTTTGTTGGCTTGTCCTTAGCCTACGGATATCACTCACTCTTTGTGTTTTTGTGCTGTTAATTTCACACACGACACAATACCGCGACTCACTGGCCAAATTTCCTGTGCGTGCTAACAAGCGTGCTCAAGAAATGGCCAATTTTCCCCAGCACACTGACGTTTTGTGCTCGAAGGTTGGCCGGCATTACGTTGGTCAGCAATTGCGACAGTCACTGCGTGTTCATTCTCAGTGCTGCATAGGAAGTTGAGGAGTGAGGTGCACTGCCATGTCGAGCTCCGTCTTCTTTTTAACGTCAAGTCTTGATTCTTGAAAAGTTCTAACGAAGCTTCCGTTTTCATTACATCATTGGAGCCACTTTTTCATCCATACCTTCTTTCTTTGTTCGATGTCATGC
The DNA here is from genome assembly GCA_014220935.1 of Platorchestia sp. MABIK. Classification (NCBI taxonomy): domain Eukaryota; kingdom Metazoa; phylum Arthropoda; class Malacostraca; order Amphipoda; family Talitridae; genus Platorchestia; species Platorchestia sp. MABIK. The sequence continues at coordinate 71,247 of JACJUY010004269.1, read as the reverse complement.
GGTTTTTTAATATCTAAACGCGCAAGAGGGCTTCGAGGAAGAGTTTTCTCTTTGGTGCGTGTTTCATCTTTCAAGTAAAGAACACCCTCCCTCACGACAGTTAGACATAGACTGAAGCTCAAGCAGCAATCTGCCTCCCACCACACTCGAAGGCTTCTCTCCAGTGGAGCACCAAACCCTGCACTCTTGGCAGGATATTTGCGGGTATGCTGGCCAAATTTTGCCAGTGAGTTGCGCCCTTCTCAGATTCACACGCTTTCTTTTCTCTCCAGGTACCATATTAATAATGTAGAACACGGGGTACCAAACAAACAATGCTACACTGCAAAATATAATGAAAACGAGATAGAGATAGCTTAACATAACCAGTCGAAACCAGTCTGGAAACAAAACAAACCTCCCGTGCCGCCAAGCGGACAAAATTTGGGATAACGGATTTTGTCCATTGCATCCGAAATCCGTTGCAGCGGGGTCCGTTAGATCGAGGTTTACCTGTACTTTGTTAGCTTTTACTTAAGATACTTGGTTAGCCTTTATTTAAGATCCTTGGTTAGCCTTAATTTGAAATACTTAGCTAGCCTTTATTTGAAATACTTAGTTAGTCTTTATTTGAAATACTTAGCTAGCCTTTATTTGAAATACTTAGCCTTTATTTGAAATACTTAGCCTTTATTTGAAATACTTAGTTAGTCTTCACTTAAGATACTTGGTTAGCCTTCATTTAAGATACTTGGTTAGCCTTCGTTTAAGATACTTGGTTAGCCTTTGTTTAAAGTACTTAGTTTGCCTTTTTTTAAGATAATTGGTTAGCCTTCATTTAAGATACTTCGTTAGCTTTTATTTATGATACTTAGTTAGCATATTTTTTAAACTTAATTGGCCTTTATTTAAGAAACTTGATTAGCCTTTATTTAAGAAACTTGATTAGCCTTTATTTAAGAAACTTGATTAGCCTTTATTTAAGAAACTTGATTGGCCTTTATTTAAGATACTTAGTTAGCCTTTATTTTAGATACTTAGTTAGCCTTTATTCAAGATACTTAGTAAACCTTTATTTCACTTTTAACCTTTATTTAAGAGACTTGGCTAGTCTTAATTTAAGATTAAGATACTTTTGTAACCTTTATTTCAGGTACTTTCGAGCCTTTATTTAAGGTACTTTTCTAGCCATTATTGAGGATACTTGATGAGCTTTTTTTGAGAGAGTTGATTAACTTCAATCTAAAAGGCTTAGTTAGCCTTCATTTAAGAACAAAAGAGTTTTCATTGAATTGCTTCATACAAGTGAAAGATGTTGTCAGTCGCTGTGGTCTCATCTTTCTGTAACTAACGATAAAGAATTTTTTACATGCATGGCCCGCTTTGTATAATGTGAATTTGAGGCTCTTACAATTAGAAATAATTTTTTCCTCGTGTGAAAGAACAAGGGGAGAGAAAATAACACTTGATAGCTAGTTGCTGTGAAGGGTTGCCAAGCTCAATTGATTGATCTTGATGAGTTATACCTTCAGCATTATCTCTGTTGAGAATGTTTCTGTGTAGAATTTGGGGAGTGGATACATCTTTATTGAATAAATGGTTTTGAAAAGTTCATTTCTGGTATTTAATATTTGATATGGACATAGGTTATAATCATAAGTATGTCCTGCCCCTAAGATAAAATGACACAGCTGTAAATGTTGAAAAAAATTCTACTCCTTTTGTGCAGTGCAGATTGTTGTTTCTTTTCTAACATGCCCTGCGTGCTGCATCTTCGCACAATTGTTATTCTATCACGCATTGACAAGTTCCTCATTTAATTTTGTAGTTGAGTTTCAGTCCTGCTTACTTTTCTTGGATTGGTTCTAGCATTTCCTCTTGTTTAATGATGAATTCCATGAACTATGTTCTTATAGTGCCTACAGTGTGAGATGCAGTTTTGTTCCCACTGGTGTGTGTGTGTGTGTGTATACACTGCTGCCCACTGATGTGTATGTGTGTGTGTGTGTGTGTGTGAGCACTGCCTGCCCACTGGTGTGTGTGTGTGAGCACTGCCTGCCCACTGGTGTGTGTGTGTGTGGCACTACCAACTCTGTGCCCCAAGTAAGCCCCTCTTGCCATGCAGGTGACATCAGGGAAGTACTCCTGCTCACACATCAAGGCAGCGTCCCACTGCTTCAAGAACTCCCAGTCTGTGATGCTCAAAAGCTCCGTACTCAACTCGATGCCCATCCCTCCGGAGCTCAAGTCAGCCATCTGGCACCTCGCCATTCACTCAAAAGGTACTTAATTCAAACTGTAGATCTGCTGTTGGTTGTTTAAGGGCGTAGTAGTGACAATGTGAGGCTGCGTAGCATGGTACAGGAAACAAGGGGAAATCATTTCTATGGGAAAAAAGTACACTTCCTCTTGTTTGGCTAGTCAATAGAAAGGCTTCAGTTCAAACACACTTGATGATATGTTGTTAGGCCAATAATGGTGTCAAATTTGGGACTAGCAGTGTTGCCAGTGGCAATCTCAACGCTGCCATTAGTTCGTTGCCATGACGTAACCATTGAGACACGGCCGACGAAAAACGACTGGTTTGACGCTACTTTGTTTCTTCTACCGTACTGTGTAGCATACCTAGTTCTTGGAGGTGGGTGCTTGGGGTGATAATAATTACAGTGGTCTTACATTCAATGTTGGTTTTGCTCGTGGTATATCTCGAGGAATTATGAAGTGCCACTTGTCTCTAATCTGAAATATCCCTATCTTTTATTAAGAAGCACTACTGCATGCATTAATCCCCACTACAATAACTTGCTTAATTTATGTACAGTGACGCACAGAAGTTTGAATGCATCATATCTTTTGTTATAACGTTAGTTTGAATTCACAATTTTACCTAATATTTGGTCAGTATTATTGGATGTCTTGAATAGCAAAATAATAACAGTATGAATCCGTTCATTGGGACAGCGCCGCTGGTGCAGCGTGTGAGCAAGAACATCATGGTGGTGAAGTGCGACACTGACAGCCAACATCCGCTCGGCTTCCTGCACTTCAGCTTCCATTCTGTGAGTCCTGCCTTGTTTGTGTGTGTGGTGCCTGCCTCTCTCTTGTGTAGATGTGTGTGTGGCATCTGCCTCTCTCTTGTGAGTGGCACCTGCCTCTCTCTTGTGTGTGTGGCACCTGCCTCTCTCTAGTGTGTGTGGCACCTGCCTCTCTCTTGTGTGTGGCACCTGCCTCTCTCTCGTGTGTGGCACCTACCTCTCTCTTGTGTGTGTGGCACCTGCCTCTCTTGTGTGTGGCACCTGCCTCTCTTGTGTGTGGCACCTGCCTCTCTTGTGTGTGGCACCTGCCTCTCTCTTGTAGATCTCCTCACTTCAGTAGTGTGATACAAAAAATTAGGGAAGATAACTTGCATCGAGATCGTTCTTAGTTGTCCATGTAGATTGATGTATAAGTCTTCCCTTTGATGTAGCTGTACATTCCCATTCCAATCTCATCGTTCAATGATTATTTTTAATGTTGAATGCATGCACACATGTCTACTCTAGAACAAATCCCATGTTTTGCAAATCGACTGAGGTATTTGTTATAGCGGCCGAAAATACAGTCGAGCCTCTCAAATTACATGTCATCTAATGTGAACCTCAACTTGTTTCTCCAAAAATTTGTCCCAATTGTTGATTCATTATTATCATGCCTGATTTGAGCTGTGAATAATTGTAGCTTATTTTATTTGTGTAAGTTGAGGCCTGCCTCAGATGATGTTTATTGACAAAGGACTACATTACAAGATGATCAGCGCATCGTCATTTCGTCCTGGGATTTCGCTAGCGACTTGGTGCGTTGCAGAGCCGCTCATGTCACCGAGACGGCGCGGATCTGCGCAAGTATTTCTGCTCGTGCCGCGCGTTCAAGACCTCGACGGGGCTGATGAGGGACGTGGGGTGCTTGCGAGGCCGCAATGCACTGCCCCTGCGCTCCTGCATACACCTCTACTCCTGCCTCATCGCCCTTGCCTCGCACCCCGAGATGGCCAGGGAGTTCGCGCACTACATCGCTCTCATATCCCAGTGAGTTCTTTCCTCAATACATCGCTCTCATATCCCAGTGAGTTCTTTCCTCAATACATCGCTCTCATATCCCAGTGAGTTCTTTCCTCAATACATCGCTCTCATATCCCAGTGAGTTCTTTCCTCAATACATCGCTTTCATGTCTGTGAGTTCCGTGAGTCAGTGAGTTGAGTTCCTCGTTTCAGCCTGGGTGGAGGTGGCGAGGTGGTAGTCTCCTCCACTCCCCTCAGTGGGAGACAGCTATTGTATCTATGGGAATTTGCCCACCCAGGGGGGATTTATGATGTCCCGTGCTGAGGGTTAGGTAGGCTTTCTTTTTGTTGAAATGAAAGAATTTTCGTTAAGTTGACGACCATCTCTTTTTTGGTTCGTTGGTGTCCTATTTTTCAGCACCTACTACTTTCTTCTTGAACTTTTATTTTGCTTTTTCATGATCTTCTTTTTCAACTTACTGTTCTATGCACCTTGCGCATAGATTCCTCGTTCTCTTAACTCCATCCTTAATTGTGCCTTCTTCCTTCCTCTCTTTGAAATGCCTTAGTTTTGGTTAGGGAGGCTTAAACTAACATTTAATCTAGTATTCTCAACTTCTGGGACTTGGCATTTGTTCTGAGCTTTTGATCTGTGCAGTTCAAGAAATAGGGCCTTGTTGTTAATTTAACTAGTAAAAAAGCATTAATTCGAAATTTCTGTCTGATTTTATTACGGAATGAGACTACGTACCCCACTATTTATTCTTGATTAACCAGTAAAAAACACTATTGTATCTATGGGAATTAGCGCTTCCAGGGGGAAAATGTGAGGGCCTGAGATGAGAGTTAGGTAGGCCTTCTTTTTGTTGAAATAAAATGTTTTTTGTTGCGTTAAGGACCACCTTTTCTTCGGTTCACTGCTGTCCTGTTTTTCAGCATCTTTTACTTTCTTCTTCAACTTTAAACTTGTTTCATGAACTTCTTTCTCAACTAACTGTTTCTATGCCTCTTCTGCATAGGTTCCGCGTTCCCTTAACTTCATACTAAATGGTGCTTTCTTTCTTTCTCTCTTTGGATCGCATTTGTTGCGGATAGGGAGGCTTAAGCTACCTAATAATCTAATCTAACCAGTAAAAAGAGGCTTGCATGCAATCTATGTCACATGAAAAAATTACGCACCATGCAACGTAAGTTCCTTAAATAGACAATCTTAAGCTACGTTTTGGAAAAGAGTCTGCTGTGCAAGTCATGGCAATTATCAAAACCAAATTAATCTATATTACGATTTATATGTTTGGTTTAGAGGGCGTCTCTCATATGACCTACTCTAGTACCTTCCTTGCCTTGTTATTTGTGTAGGTCAAAGTCGTACCTAATTTATGTAAGTCGAAGTCGTACCTAATTTGTGTAAGTCGAAGTCGTACCTAATTTGTGTAATTCAAAGTCGTACCTAATTTATGTAAGTCGAAGTCGTACCTAATTTGTGTAAGTCAAAGTCGTACCTAATTTGTGTAAGTTGAAGTCGTACCTAATTTGTGTAAGTCGAAGTCGTACCTAATTTGAGTAAGTCGAAGTCGTACCTAATTTGTGTAATTCAAAGTCGTACCTAATTTATGTGAGTCGAAGTCGTACCTAATTTGTGTAATTCAAAGTCGTACCTAATTTGTGTAAGTCGAAGTCGTACCTAATTTGTGTAAGTTGAAGTCGTACCTAATTTGTGTAAGTCGAAGTCGTACCTAATTTGTGTAATTCAAAGTCGTACCTAATTTATATGAGTCGAAGTCGTACCTAATTTGTGTAATTCAAAGTCGTTCCTAATTTGTGTAAGTAGAAGTGATCTGTAGAAGTGGACATGTGGGTGTGGGACCACCATCCACTTCCATGTGTAATAATCACCAGTGACCCCCTCAGGGGATACAACTATTGTATCTATGGAAATTGCGCTCCCAGGGAAAAATGTGTGAGGGCCCGAGCTGAGAGTTAGGTAGGCCTTTTTTTTTTGTTGAAGTAAAATTTGATTTATTATGTTAAAGCCCAACTTTTTTCGCTTCGCTGCTGTCGTCTTTTTCGGCACCTACTACTTTCTTCTTGAATTATCGGTAAGTTCTGCGTGCAACGCAACTTTAATAAGAACGAAAAGGCAAAAACCAGGCGACCTATCATTTTTAAAAATCTGTATGTCAAAATTAGAACGTTTCGGGCCTTGACCCATCTTCAGCTAGACAATCTGAAATGACAATAGTGAAACATTAAAACCTATACTAGAGAAACTGTTGGTATCTCGACAGTGGCACATGTAAGAATGGAAGAAAGTGACAGGGGGGTGAGTGAAGGTTTTAACTAACTATGTAAAGAACTATGTTCTTCTTGAACTTTTATCTTGTTTCATAAACTTCTTTCTCAACTTTTTCTATGCCCCTTCTGCATAGATTCCGTGTTTCCTTACCTCCATACTAAATGGTGCTTCATCTTTCCTCTTTTTGGAATGCTGATTTTTAGCGGTTAGGTAGGCTTAAACTAACATCTAATCTAATTACCAGCGATGTTCAAATAAGCGCGTTGCGCGCAGGCGTTACCTGTTCAAATGTTGCCTGCGTTGCACTTCTGAACGTCCATAATGTTGCGCTTGAAATCCCTCTAAGTTAAAACCAAATTTATATTATTAAGTTGCATATTTTCCTTAGATAGGCCTTTCTTTGATTGAAATAGAGTAGGTTTGTTTGTTTTGTTACGAGCCATCTTTTTATTTGTTCACTGCTGTTTTGTTTTCCAGCTCCTGCTAATTTCTTCTTCAACTGTTATTTTTTCTTGGACGTTTTTTGTAACATACTATTTCTGTGCATCTTGTGCATAGATTCCATGTTCCCTCAAGTCCTTACTAAATGTTGCCTTCCTCCTTCTTCTCTTTGTAACTTCTTTGTTACGGCAAGGGAGGCTTAAACTAACATTTAATGTAATCGATCTTCTTTTAAGTTTCACTTGCTTTTCATTTTAGTAATTATAATTTGTTTTACCGTGTTAAAAAGTTCTTTGCTTTTAAACATTTTACTTCCTTGTGATGCTGTAGTATTGGCCACATGATGGAGGCATTCAGATACTGAGCTCATTTCAGGAACTCTCGGAAAATTCTCTTCTGATCGCTAATGTAATAGGTAATTCATAAGTTTTTTAAAACCAAAGGCCTGTTTTATTTGAATACTTTTTCACCCTTAAATATACATAAATGTGTACATTTTTCAGGATTTCAATTTTTTACTTCTCTCTCATGTTCTGTCTGTATTCATTTTACGTCAAATATTCTGTCAGTCTGCTTCATTTTGTTAGAGATTTATTTAACACTTTGACTGCAACTACTAAATATTCAGTTCAATTCCAAACTCAAATTTGAAGTCAATTGTAGGAAACTATGTTGAAAATACCAAACATGAACTGGATTGTGCTTCCACTTAGCTTTGATTTATTTATGAAAATTGAATTTCCGACTACTGGTCGGTCAGGAGCATTATGAACATTACCTCCGTGTACCACTGGTGGCGCACGTTGCAGTCAAAGTGTTAATAACGAATTTCTTGGTGAAGAAATATTTTTCCCACTGCAAGCCTTTCTCATGTTCTCATTAACTCTTTCTGTACTTGGGGTATGAGAGAAATGAACAGTATTTTGAGAAGAAAACAGCAATAATTTATCAAACCAGCCTCGTAGCGCAAGCAGCATTAGCAATGCTAGTTAACTTATCTCACTGTCTTGCATCAACTCAGTTGAAGTGTGGGGATGTTTGTTACAGTGTAGGAAGAAGGGAAGTGTATTGAGCCTGGGATGGGTTGAGATTAAGTAAAATTGTCCCTTCTTAGAACTGGCGAGTATTGTTGCAGAAGCAGCTACTGATATGCTTCACAGTTTTCTGGCTGTGCCTGGGAACTGACGTTTCTTGTTGAAGTTTGAGCTGCATCTCGTGTGCCCTATAATTTTGTGGCTGCCACAGGGAAGATGCAAAGCCCCCGAGCGGTGAGCTCAGCAGCATCGTGAGCTCCTTGGAGGAGGACGACGAGGACGACCTCACCAACACCGTCAAGATCCAGGTCACTGAGGAGATGGATGAGGACGACAACACCACAGCGTACATCCGTGTCTCTGACCCTGGTCAGTCGCCTTGTGTGCTTGTTGTCCTCTCCCTTAGAACTGTCTTGGAATACATTTGTGAAACTGACCCTAATCAGTCGCCTCGTGTGCTTATTGTTCTCTACTTTACAACCAGGGTTGCGGAGTCGGAGGAATAAATTTGCGACTCCGACTCCGCCTTTTCAAAATTTTGCGACTCCGACTCCGCCTTTTCAAAATTTTGCGACTCCGACTCCACCTTTCCAGAATTTTGCGACTCCGATTCCAACTCCGACTCCACCTTTCCAGAATTTTGTGACTTCGACTCCACCTTTCAAGACTTTTGCGACTCCGACTCCACCTTTCCAGAATTTTGCGACTCCGATTCCGACTCCACCTGATCACAATTTATTAGATGAATACTACTGTTTGCAAGTGTTGCAACCTGTACATATGCCTAATATGATCGTTATGGACGAACGACTTTTAAATTGGCAATAGAATGTTAAAATTCAAATTTTACTAATACATATCTACCAGTGTACATGATTTTTCAAAAATGACGGGATTCGATAGTTTCCTTTAAAAAAGTTGCAAGATATCGATGACAAACAAATAGATCCACCCTAATAGTACCGCGATTAAAATATTCTTGTACTTGTGCACTGGTGAAACTCGTATCACAGATACGGTCATTAAGCATCCTTTTGAACGTCACAGGAGCACACACCAACCAAGCAAGCAACAACTGTGTGTTATATTTCAAATTATTTTAGCAAAAAAATTTCAAACAAATTTGCCATGCCTTTTTACCACGATAAGCTGCATTTTCCCAACAATAGATTCAATTTTTTTGGCAAAATTTTTACACAAAAATAAAAGTGAGCATATGCCAGGTTTTTACATCATTTGAATGATCAATCTGATTCCCATTGTAATAATACAGGGGAAATTACTCACAAAAACGCATATTTTTTTTAAATTGATGGAGAGACCTAGCGTTTCATTTCATATCTATAGCGTTTCATATTTCGCAAAATGAATCAATTTACCGAATGATGAAATGCCCAAAACTCCTTAGTTTTGGAAAAAAAAGGACTTGAAGAAACTTTGAAACCGAAAGTATGATACCACGTTCGCGCCAATGTTAGCGCTAACTTTTTCACTTCAAATTAATCCAAGTCAAGTTCAATTTAATCCAAGTCAGGTTCATTTTAATGCAAGTCAAGTTCAAATTAATCCACGTCAAGTTCAAATTAATCCACGTCAAGTTCAAATTAATCCACGTCAAGTTCAAATTAATCCACGTCAAGTTCAAATTAATCCACGTCAAGTTCAAATTAATCCACGTCAAGTTCAAATTAATCCAACTCTAAGTTGAGTTAAGAATTGATACGATCACTCGTTAATTAGAGCGTTTTTTTCATTTAATATGCTTCTATTTGATGTGATGAGCAACACAATCGTTTTTCCTTTCAGCGAGGAATACACAAAACTTTTGCCTGTGTTACAAATAGCCTTACAACCTAAAGACAAGCTGTCGTAAAATGTGCAAAGTATCCAGCATCAGAGGGCAAGAGTGTGATTCAGATCTTTGGCCGACGTGAAAGATACCAGTCAAATTTAAAATATAACCAGTTTACTTTGTGTTGTACTACTCATTGAAGTTATTTTAGAATTCTACGTTAATGGTAGTATACATTCATTCAAATATTTATGTTCAAAAGGTCATTTTATGTTACACATAGCAGTATCGGGGATTTATTTACTTTCATTTAGAGATTTACATGCATGAAATTTCATTTTGTCACATGTTTGAAATCACATACATGCGAATACGTGAGATTACTATTGGACGTTATGTAGATTTAATCTTTAAGAGAAATATACAAATGCGATTCACAGAGTACTTCTGTACGATTCCGTTTGAATACAATTTATAGGAGTACATTAGGCCTACTACACTCATACATTCCTGCAATAGCAATGAAAGTGTTGCCATCCCTTCAAATTAATAAGCCAAGGCAAATATATCATCTATGTCGATGAAAAAATCTTAACTTGTTTTTACGAAAATCGTTTGGACGAGCAAAAAAATGATTTCCTTGCTATATTTTTTTTGATTAAATATACATATCGTCCACTTATAATATTATGTAGTAGCATGTTTATATGATTTCATACATGTGATAAAGTGAAATTTCACGCATATTAATCTCTATTTGAGTGTAAATAATTCCTCAATACTTCTATATGTGTGTATGTGTAACATAAAATTACCTTTTGAACATAGATATTTGAATGAATACACACTCCCATAAAAGTAGAATTTTAAAACAACTGTAGTGAGTAGCATAATAAGCAGTTTTTATAAGTGACTTGTATCTTTTACACCGCTCAAAGATCTGAATCACACTCTGCCTCCTGATACTGGATACTTACCACATTT
>JACJUY010004269.1:33278-45224 GCA_014220935.1 Platorchestia sp. MABIK | reverse complement strand
TATTATTGAACTGTGAGATCTACGGCGCGATATAGTACGAATTACTGAAGCGCTAGCAAATTAATGCTAATTCTACTACTAAAACTGACCGTTGAACTCATATATGATTTATAAACACCTTTGATATCACTGTCATTGAGGAATTTAAGGCTAGACTACAAGAAGCACACAATGTGGAATAAAATAGGTTTTTGTTCTGTTAAGTTTTGACATTTCAATCTTAATATGACACACATCTTTTTTCGGTTGACTGCTGTCCTGTTTTTCAGCACCTATTGCTTTCTTCTTCTACTTTTGTCTTGTTTCGTGAAGGCTAAAACTTTCGTAGGGAGGCTAAAACTTTCTTAAATAATAATGATAACAGTGTTGAAAATGTTACCAGAGCAACTTTCATCCAACCACGATACCCCCGAACGCAAGCTTTTCTCGTGACATTTAGGCAGCAATACAACATATACATCCCCGGAGAAAACAAGATACAAGAGTGTACCCGTTCAACAACAAACCGATAACTGCCAAACGTACGGACACACTGCGAAGAAATGTCGCAGCAACATAGCAATTTGCGAAAGTCAGCCACTCGACTGCGACTGTGGTCATTCTTTTTGAAACATAAAAACAATCTTCTGCACGTCTTTTCATTCACAAAATCATTTTCATAAGTGTCTTTGAGTGTTTTTGCTGCTGAGCTTGCTTGGCTTTACGAAATTCAAACAATAAAATAAGCCTGAAATGCTCTTTACTTAGAGATAACATTAGGGCTGAAAATAGTTATTGATAATGATAATTATCACACGATCTGGGGAAGAAATAATTTAACTAACAAGTGCACACGTGCTGGTCAGCATTAGTCTGAAGAATTTCATCCCTTCTTTCTTGAGTTGAATTCTCTCGTGCCACTCAATGTTGTCCAGCGCTGTGACGAAGAATTTCCTCGAATCTTTCATGTGTTAAGCTTTCTTTAAGTTCTCGGTGTTGCTTTGCATTATTCTGTAAAATTTCCAAACGCCGGTCACGGGTCAATTTAGCTCTAGCTTCTCGTTGGCGAGCAGCATTGCTTCGTCTTGCCATTTCGCGTCGTTCATCCGATCGTCTTCGATGTTTTTCTTGCTGTCGGAGTCTTGCTACTTCTCTCTTGCGGTTGGACACATTTCTATCTTTGGTGGCCTCTTTTGCGGGAATTTTATTTTAAAATGCCGTCTATTATCTCTTCAAAGCTTTTCAAGAAAATCACAATTTCGAAAACAATAACTCAAGATCCAAAATCTTGGGCCTTATACCCAGTGGTAGCCAGGTTACTGGTCGAACGAATTTAAAACATTTCTTTTTGCATTATCAATTAAATATATCAAATCGACAAGATGAATTTCAACAGAGAAAGCTCCATAGAAAATTTCTATTACAAAAATTAGCCGATTGCGTATTGTGGATACCATAATCAAGAGGGGGTCACACGGACGGACGGACGGACGGACGCGGCTACTTTTATAATAGTGATTATCACACAATCTGGAGATGATATAATCTATATAATCTTCTGCTTGTTCCTCCCGTCCGTTGCGCTCTCATCCGAGTTTGCGGTATCATGGATACCACCAAATATGCACCTCCAACGCTAGCTAAATTCGCTAGTTCAATTACGATTGTGAATTTTCACGGGCCGTAGTTTGGAGACCACTGCATTTAAAAGATCTCTTTTACATGCATTGATATGCTTGATGTTTTATCAGGATAGGTAAGGATAGGTTAGGTTAACATAGGTTAGGTTATGTTGATGAAATTTTTCCACGGGTCCACTTTTTTTTACGTTTGACATATTATCAGGAGAGCTTCGGCTAGGATAGGATAGGTTGTTATAGGTTAAGGTTAGGATGTGTTAGGCTAGAATATGTTAACATATGTTAGGTAATGTTTACCGAATTTTTTTACGGATCCACCCAGCTTTACGATGACATTGGTCAAGCAAGGTTTGCTATAGTTAGGTTTGACTTCTGCTGAAGAAATCCATCGACTTTCAAGATCCTCCTGGATCCCCCCGAAGAAGAAGAAGTATAGTTAGGTTTGCTTAAGCTAAGTTAACTTGAGATAGGTTAGGCTACTCTAAGATAGGTTAGATAATGTTGATGAATTTTTTCACGGGTCTACGAATTTTTATGTTTGACTAATCATCAGGAGAGCATCTGTTATGATATCTTAGGATAGGGTGGGTAAGCATATGTTATGTTAGAATGGGTTAGGTTTATATATTCTATTAAAATATGTTAGGCACTGTTGACAGAATATTTTTACGGGTCCACCTAGCTTCTTGATAACTATGTTCTTGGAATTTCCACGGGTTCTGCCAGTGTTTCATTAATTACCATAGATAAGCATACAACATTAACAAGCTAAATTGAAGTAATCATGCTCTAAACATATAGCTCAACAATTGAACAGAACTTCTGTTACAACCTGATACTGAATGTATGTGAAAGTTACATGAAAGTCGCATTTTGGTGATTTGCTCCGTAGTATGATATGTTAATAACCTATTTGTTATCATTATTGATTGCAATCAGGGAGCCAATTTAGATTTTGAGGTACGATTTAGTTTACAAAAATTCGTTCACATATTCACATTCCTTCAATAGTTCACAAACTTATATTTACAAAGTGCCATAGTGTTTGGTAGGTTAGTAAAGTTCTCTGATATTCCACCCTACTTTAAAGGGATCTAAACATCACCTGCTAGTTTCCAGTCGGTTTATTTTTGCATACCATGGACAGTTGTCCTCGTAGTTGAGAGATGTTAAGACAAGGTTCTTTGCCAAACATTTGTTAGAGTCCGTTAGAACGAGATACCTTAGGAATTTAGGTTATTTTTTCACAATAATGCTTTGGTTGCGACATTTAGTATTAAGTATTTTAAGTATTAAGAAACTTGGAACTTTCTTTGAACCTTTGGTATTGCGTGTATTATTGACTCTTACTACTCATTATAGGCTGATTACTTACATTTGGACAACATTCATTATGTAAGAAATGGAGTAATTTTTTGTCGTTGAAGGTAGCAAAAAGTAGTAAAATTTGGAAATGAAAAATCAGTGGGCATCCTGTTTTAGAGTTAAAGAAGTGTCAAACTTTTGCTCTTGGTGACATTGTGGTTATAATTTTTTTGTGGCATAGTAAATGAATAAACTAAATGTGTAGTTAAAAACCAGAGTAATAAATTAAAAACAGAAGGGATGAAAAAAAAACAGAGATTTTGAGCATAATTTTACGCATGAAATTATTGAAAAAGTCAGAAAAGAAAAAGGTGGAGGTGGCTATCTTGGAGATTAAGAATGCTGATGACGGAGTGTATTCCAATTTCTGCTTGCGCACACTGAGAAATGTTGGTCCAATTGAAAAGATAGGGTCAATATTGATTTTAGGCCTTTCACGGAAACTAAAAATTCCGTTCCAAAGAATCACTGAAGGAACACATTTGAAAACGTTTTACATGAATGACATTCTGCTCGCTGATGCGTTATTTTAGGGATATAACAAGAATTACGTTTAGACAGGAATATCATTATATGGTCGGTTGCTGAGTCACCGCATTGTTGGGTGACGCCCACTTTTCTGGCGGGACACGCCCGCTTCTTGACGAGAAACTAACAGCCTTGGCTTGGGTAAGTTAAGGTGAGCTATTTGAGGTTCATTTATGTTATTTTAGGTTAGTTTATTTAACTAACCTAACATAACTTACCCTAACCTCACCCATCATTACGCTAGTACTGTATTACAGCGTATATACGTGTCCGTTCCTTCACTTGCATATGCGACGTTCTTATAACTTCAAAGTTGAATAACTCAAAAATAACGCATCAGCGAGCAGAATGTCATTTGTGTAAAACATTTTTAAATGTGTTCCTTTAGTGATTCTTTGGAACAGAAATTTCAATTTCCATGAAAGGCCTAAAATCAATATTGACCAAAGATAGCAAGAAGATTGTATAAGAATCCTAGTGCAATCTACTGGTGGAAAAATTTAAAAAATGAGTTAAGAAGGAATTGACATTAGGGCTGTAATATAGCTGTAGAAGCTATTAAAAGTAATCCAAGTTTTAATCTGCTTGCTTAAATAATGATGAAGTCTGTCTTTAACACATTGCCTGCGTGTTGGGCCACATGTGTACCAAATGGTAAATTGCCCATTCACGTACTGGTATAAATGAATGACATTTCATCTATTCTGCGACCTTTTTCAAAAAATTATTGTAATCATACGAGATGAAATATATTGTGCAGTTGCATTTATATATTTCTTAGGAAGGATAAAAATGTATATGAGCAGTAAAGTTGATTTCCTTATTTTGCTACCTACAACCTAACCAAACCAACCGTTAACCGCCTTGGATACGCAGGAAGCGTGTTAATAATGTAAGTAAAATTAAACAAATAAAAATAATAGATGGTTGAAGTAGATGTTTTGTGAAAATATTGAATAAATATCTTGAAACTAAGTGTTCCAAATACCTATTGCATTGAAGTTAACTGGCCCTCACTTTGAAGTTCATAGAAGACATACGGCACAGTGCCCACAGCGAACTCATAAAAACAGCAAAAGCAAGTAAGATGAGTGATATTGGATGTTAGGGTAAAGATGAATGATGCTGATGTGAAAAACCCATGAAAAAGTGTCCAGATGTTGTGAACGATTGATAGAAGTTAATTTTAAAGAAATATTGGAAGTAGGAATGAACATCTGAATTCATGAATTAACCCCTTCCCCGGCAGAAACGTGTATCCACGTCTTCACAAAATGTTCTTTTTTCAGTCATCAACGTGTATACTTGTCTAAAACTTTACCTTTAAAAACCAGCTACACACGTATAAACTCGTCAATTTTAAGCCATTCTGCGTGTAAAACGAGTAGTCTCGTCAAATTGTACGCCTGGCAGAGGCGATAGGGTAGAGCTGTGAGATTTCAAGGACATTGTTACTAGACTTGCGCCGACAGCCATTGTCGTTGGATGGGTGTTGTTTGCATATACATTTGAATTCATTTTTTGTAGCATTTTCAAGTATTACACCCCAAATGTCTAGTTCAATGGAAGATAGTGAATATGAACATTCCCTCATAAGCTTGAATACTTCTGATAACTCTGCCAGTTCATCAGACAATGACTATTTCTTGACAAGTGAGTAGGAGGAGGAGGGAAAAACTAGTCTGAAAAAGAAACATTTTTATCAAAAAAATTGTTAGAGAAGGGGGTTAACAGCTCTGCAATCAGCTGAATTGTATTTAATAGACTAAGTGAAAAGATTGTGAGCAGACCATATAAGAATCCTAGTGCAATCTGATGGGGGTAAAAATTTAGAAAATGGGTAGGGAAGAAGTTTACATCAAGGGCTTTAAAATAGCCATAGAAGCCATCAGAAGTGATCCAGGCTTTACTCTGCTTTCTGAAAAAATGATGAAGTCTGTTTTTGATAATGAGATTAAATTTGAGCAAATGAAAATGATAGTAGGTTGAAGTAGATATTTTGTGAAAATATCAAAAGAATACCTGGAGACTGAGTGTTCAAAATACCTTTTGCATTAAATTTGACAATTAGATAAATGGTATTGCTGTATAATGGAGGTAAATCTGAATGAGATCAATAAATGAATGTGCCTCTTCCAAAAATAATGGAGAATTCAATCGTTTTAGTACCAATGCTGGTACCAAAATTAGAATTGGTAACTTTCCAATTGAAATACTTCTTTGATATATAGATTTGTGAAATGCTAAAAAGGGGGTATTTGTGGAGAGAAGAACAATAATCAATTTTGCAATTTTTGGTGCTTATATATTAGGAATTGAATCAAAATAAAATTTTTTTTCTGTGCACTCACCGTTGCAAATGAGTATTTAACAAGTTATAGCGGTAGGTTACTTACCACAATTCTATTCTTTTAGGAGCGGAGAAAATTGTTTCGAGGGGGTGACTCCAATAGAAACTCTGTTCCGACGGCTGCACTCAAATGATCATTAAGTTAAGTTAGGTTACTTCTGGTTACGTTAGGTTAGGTTAGTTCAGTTACGCTACTTTACGTCACCGCAATGCTATAGCTCGCTAAATACTCATTTGCAACGGAATGTGCATAGAAGAAAAGTTGTTCATTTTGATGTCATTACTATTATTAGAGCAACAAAAATTGAAAATTGTCTTTTTTTTCACCTGTATCAAAAGTTGGAGAAAAATTGCCCAGCTCCTTTACCTTGATCACAACTGGTGTATAGAAATGCTAGCAATTGTAGCAACAATTGTTCTTTTGGAAAAGATCAAAGGTCTTTCCCATCCTCCAACTGTGGAATGAAGGGGATAGTAAGTTATTCATACACTGTGGCAGATGAGTTTAAGAACCAGTAGAACATCCAGTTTTGCTATGTATGGCAAGAGCATGGTGTGTGCCTGATGTGTTGAAAGTAATTCTGGTTTGCACTCTTTTGTAGGGTTGAACGATGAATGGAGTTTGCCTGTTGTTGATACAGTGATAAATTTACGTACAACTGTATGGAATAGGGGACAAAAACTTTGCAAAACCCCTTGAGTTAGTCTGATGATCTGCCATTGTTACTGGGCAGCTTTGTATGGTTCTTCTTCCATGCACTATTGGTTGTGGCTTTGTGTATTCTATGGAAATGTTTTTGTCATGTATATTTTGTGTATTCTTTAGTGCCAGCCTGAACTTCATGCACCTGCTGCTGTTTTTGTGTGCCACATAATTGTGCTTGAATTAGACTTGACCCAAGTGTCCAACTTTCTCCCATTCTGCAAATCTGTGAGGTGAGTTGAATGTTTTCTTGTTAATTAGCTTGTGTGCTTTGAATTTTCTGTTTATCTATTTATGTTTGCTTTATTTATTGTCACTTTTGCTTGATGTTTAAAGTTTATTGTTTGGTCATGATCTTCTCATTTTGATTGATTTCCTTTTATATTGAGTTGTATTTTGCCTTTTTTTGTTGATTATAATGGCACAATTGGCACTTATCCATTTATAAGATTTTTATCATCATTCATTATACTTGGTTGTATATATTTTTAACTTGCCTCTCCACCTGTAAATGAACGCATCAAAATTTCCACAATAAATTTTTTGCACTACTTCTCTAAAATTCTCAATGTGACAGAGATCAATGAAGTGTTGTAGGAAATTTTGACCCTGTAACACCATGCATGAAGATGGTTTTTGACAAGCACAAAAACACCGCATTATTAAGAACACAAAACAACAAATGAACACCTGAATTATGCACATGACCCCTTATCATTCTCTCTAATTAGCATTATAAATCAGTTGAAAATACAGGCACAAACGATCTATTCAGAGTGACGCAAGTAGGATGTAACAGATATCCAAGATTGATGCCGCACCTACAGCCTAACACAACGACGTAGTTTACAGTGTCCATTCATGTATGATTCTTGCCATTGCTTATCAAATATATAATATAGCCATATTATTTTTATGTATAGATATGAATGAGGACTTTTTGCAAATCTAAATTATAAATAAATGGGGAAGGAGGTGCATTTTTAATGAGATAGACAAATGTAATTAAGCCCATGAATAAAAATATTTGAACGTTTCACCCTCCTAGGTCATTATCAATCTGGAAATGATTGAGGGAGTACGAGTCAAATGTAAATCAAAATAACTGATCATGGGACAAGAAAGCAAAGACAAAAAAAAAACTTGCTGATGAAAATTTTTCATGTTTGGGATTAATATTACATTAGTTGTAAAGGAAAAGCTTCTAATCCTTTTAATTTTGATCCTTCAAACTTTATAATGGACTGATTTTTTATTATTGATAGTTTTTATTGAGTTGACACAGATTGATTTGTAATAATTTTACAGTTTTCAGAACTGTAAGGGTAAAACTTGAAATATTTTTAAACCAAACGTGTTCAGAGTTTTCCATTTATTGCACATAGGAATGCAAACCTTGGCTGTTTGCTTTCAAAGTAAGTATATGTGTGTTATTTGTAGATTCTTCATCTGCGCATTTTAATGCTGAAGTATTGATCTACTGTTTTGTTATGAATTCCAATGTATTTAGTGGGAAGGTCATTACTATCAAAATATTTTAATGAGTCTATGCTGGGAAATGTACTTGCTCATGATGTTCAGGGAAGACTTGAGATTGTAATCCTTCATTGCAATCTGATTTAACTGACTGAGCCACTGGTGCTCCATGAAATGTAGCTCATGATGTGGTTTTGATGCACATTCATATTTCATGTTAAACAGTGATTGCATCATAACTATAACCTTCAAACTGATGCTCGGTAGCACTTTGTTCAGTGTGGCCTGGTCTTCAAGCATGAAGCGTGTGAAGGTTGTGGTGCACAAGCTGACAGACGCTGAAGTGGAGAGGCTGTGTTGCAGCCATGACTCCATCAAGCAGGAAGCTGCAGCAGAGGACATGGTGCATGGTGAGTCTTGTTTCTGGTCTGTTTGTGAGGTAGGGGTTCTTTGGTTTAGTACATATTCTCAGCAAGATTTGTAGAAGTTCTTTTTACAAAACTCACTCATCCATTGATTTGATGTCCAAGAGGAAACCCAGCCTAGAATAGAATTCCTTTTTTAGGTTGTAAGAATACAGGCAATTTGCTCTAAAGATGTTTTTCTTCAGTGCACCTTGGGACAAACTACTCTTTGGGCACATAAAGGATGCTGATGGTATACGCCCTCTTTGGGTAGACGATCTCAGTTGTAACACTAACAGCTCACAAAAATCAGCAAAAGTTGCTTACAGAAGTCCGTTGCAGCTCAGATATGTACTTATGTTGCTTGTATACCCATTCTACACCTCTCTAGCTCTAACATGAGACCAGTTTGCACCTCAAATCATCCATTTATGACTTTTTTTGTTCTTAAGTCTCATTTTTTTATTATCATCCAAATGAGTATATTTTTTCACTATGTGGCCAACAGTGTTACCAAAGACAGTGAAGTTATGCACTTCTGTGTAGGTTTTTGAACCCAAGATTTGTTGGCATCTGAACCTATCGTCTTTACTTGGCAGAAATGTGTCGAACACCTTGCATTAGCACTTTGACTGCAACGTGCGCCACCGGTGGTGCACGGAGGTAATTTTCTTAATGCTGCTGACCAACCAGTAGTCGCAAGTTCAATTTTCATAAATACTTAATCAAAGCTAAATGAAGGCATGATTCAGTTTATGTTTGGTATTTTCTAAATAGTTTTCTACAATTGCCTCTAAATTTGAGTTTGGCATTGAATTTAGTACTTAGTAGTTGCAGTCAAAGTGTGAACAATTAAATGAAGAGCAAGAGCTCTGCAGTGGGAAATTTTTTTAGATTTGTTTGACACATTTTATCTCCAAAATTATTATTACCTATTTCTTTTGTCAATAGCAGCATTTGATGATAGACCTAAAAATGAATTCAGTTCATATTACTCAAGTTGGGTGTTCAGATGTTTGCTTTTTCATCTATTGATATTGTATCAATAATGGAATACATATTTCCAAGTTCCCAATGGTTTTTTGTTAATTTTTGCTGCAGTTGCCATTCCAAAAGGTGAAAATCCTCCAATAACCAAGACGGTCAAAAATGAAGTGCCTGACGATGAGCTGGAGGACATCACAGTGAAGGAGGAGCCCATTGACTGGCATCAGGAACCTCAGGTGCGTCAGTTGGTTGCCTGCGCTTCTCTGGAATGCTTTACTCAAATTCATTTGATCTTTGAAATTTAAACGTTGCCCTCCTGTGTTTACATCTTCTCTTTCTGTCCAGTTCTGTTTATTTCATTGTTGCTACTGAGATCCTTTGTTGTCCCATATTTGTTTATGATTGAAATTAAGAAATTTTGAATTTTGTGGTGAAGGCATAACTTCCATCAGTTGTTGTTGTTCGTTTTAAACTAGATTTTTTCAACAAAGCTCTCATGTGCATGCTGTATTTCTTTATGTTGTTCATTGAAAACAGCCTCCATCCTGAATTTCTGATACAGAAGAATTATTTCATTTAAAATACTTATGGTTTGACGTTTGATGACATAGCCTGGAGGTACCTAAAAGATTATGTATAAAGTGATATTTTACTTATCTAACTCTCCTCAGGGAGTAACACTATCGAATCTATGGTAATTAGCATCTCCAGGGGAAAATGTGAAGCCCCAAACCGAAGTTCATGCACGTTTTGGTCCTTCATTTTTACTCTTTTTTTGTATTTAGGTTTGTTTACTTTCAGGGAATGTTATTTTTTTAACTTTCAGTGTTTGTAAATCTGTTTGCATTCAATTTTATTGTTCTGATGTGGTGAGCACGTGGATACTTATTGTGAATGAATGTCCAGTCTAGTGACTCAAAAAAAATGGTTTTATTTGATGGCAGTTTTTTTTGCAAAAAAAACATGTTTTTTATGTGTTTTTTTTTTTTTTTTGCACACACTCAAATTTTGTTAGGTATATGTCTGTTTGTTTTTGGTCATATAAAATATATTAATATCAATGTTTTTAAGTCATGATTTTTTTGTAATAAAAACATCAAAAGGAAACCATACAGTAAAAATGGTGGCAGATAACCCACAATTACCTAGAGGAATCTAAGAAGAACAGCCAGAGCCACAGAACTTATATTGATGGAGTCAAAATTCAGAGCTTACTATCTTTACCATGTCTGATTTTATTTTTATGTGACCAAAATATTCAGACATAGTAGAGATAATAAGCTCTAAATTTTGACTCCATCAATATAAGTTCTGTGGCTCTGGCTGTTCTTCTTAGATTCCTCTTGGTAATTGTGGGTTATCTGCCACCACTTTTACAGTAGGGTTTCCTTTAAATGTTTTATTACAAAAAATCATAACTAAAGAACATGGATATTAATATATTTTATGTGACCATAAAACCATGCAGTTTTTTTTTAAAAAACGTTTTTTACTTGAAAATCATGACTAAAAAACTGGATGTTAATATATTTTGTGACCAAAAAACCATGCTGTTTTATTTTACATGTTTTTTACAAAAAATCATGATTTTAAAAAATCAAACATATTTTTAAAAAAATCAAACATCATATTTTTAAAAATCATGTTTTAAAAAAAATCATGCGTAAAAAACATGGATATTAATATATTTTATGTGACCACAAAATCAATGTTTTTTTAACATGTATTTTTTACAAAAAAGCCATTGATATCCATTTTTTGGTCACAACTTCTTTGTAAAAAAACATGGATATTAATACATTTTGTGTGATCATAAAACCAGGCATTTTTATAATTTTTTTACAAAAAATCATGATTAAAAAACATGGGTATTAAGATACTTTAACTGACCTAAAAAAAAAAAAGCTATTTAACAAAAAAACTTCTTTTTACAAAAAGTCATTAATATCCATTTTATGTAAAAAAACATTTATCTAAAAAAGCAAGGATTTTGGTCACATAAATTATATTAATATCCACATTTTCTTAGTCATGATTTTTCTGTAAAAAAAGATGTTTTAAAAAAAACAGCATAGTTGTATTGGTCAACTAAAATATGTCAAATCTGTGTTTTTTGGTCATGATTTTTTGTAACAAAAACATATTTAAAAAAGCGTGTTGTTTTGGTCACATAAAATATATTAATATCCATGTTTTTTAGTCATGATTTTTCTGTAAAAAACAATGTTTTTTCAAAAAGCATTGGGTTTTTTGGGTCACATAAAATATATTTAAATCCATGTTTTTTAGTCATGATTTTTTGTAAAAATAACATTTAAAAAAAAAGCATGGTTTTTTGGTCACATCTCTATCAATGACCATAAGTAAAAATGTTTATTATAACACTATTTGGGGAGTTGAAAGTGATTCACGTGCATTGTAAAATAAATGAAATATCAAAACATGAATCCACAGAAAATGAAAAATTTCATACAACCATAGAAAACCATGAATTAAGAAGTATGCTGTTTTATT
>JACJUY010004269.1:17018-32436 GCA_014220935.1 Platorchestia sp. MABIK | reverse complement strand
CTTCCTGAAATTTTGTGCAACCGTTAATCATTTGCTCACGCTTAGCACTTATAATCTTGATTCTCGGTGAGCATTACACTATTTTCTTTGAGTACCATGTCGCATTGAATCTTTGTGTCAGGAATGTCATGTCTACTTTTCATTATTGCACTCGTGCCCTCTTGATCATTTCGTTTAATTTCTGTGTGCTTTTAACTCGCGTGTTCTACGGTAAATAAAAATAAATGTGTGTAATCTTTCAAAATTTTGTCGTCATTATCCATGCTGATGAATTAAGGTAAACTCGTGGTGCAACTATGCAAACCCTGCTATTTCTAATTTCCATCTGTTCTGTCATCCATTCTCTTTCTGTGTATTTCCATCTTTAATTTCTTTTTCATTCTTTGACTTTTGAGGTTGAAATTCCTCTATCGGTAACGAGAGGCCGAAAGGCCCAGCCTCGTATCGTAACAGATTCTATGCAAAATGTTTCTTTTCTCCTTGCACTCATCCAAGGCAGTTGTGATTAGCAATGCGTGAATTGACTTCTAATCTAATTTCATGCATGGTAAATTGGAGAAGCATTCATTTGTCATTTCATACCAAGGAGGTTGGATATGTGGAGCCGGCATTATTGCTTTGAAGTAAAACCAATTTGCTGCAGCTGAAGACAGACAGCCCCAGAAACAGAGGTGTTGCGCAGTTAGCCACCAGCAGTGAGAGAAGTAGGACGCTGCTCATCCATGCTGCCCCTCAGGGGGATACAATTATTGTATCTATGGGAATTAGCGCACCCAGGGGGGCAATGTGAGGGCCCGAGCTAAAGGTTAGGTAGGCTTTCTTTTTGTTAAAATAACATAGGTTTTTGTTTTGTTACGGACCAACTTTTTTTCGGTTCACTGCTGTCCTGTTTTCTCAACACCTACTACTTTCTTCTTCAACTTTGATCTTGTTTCATGAACTTCTTTCTTATCTTACTGTTTCTATGCCTTTTCTGCATGGATTCCGCGTTTCCTAAACTCCATACTAAATGGTGCCTTCTTCCTTCCTCTCTTTGGATTGCCTTTGTTGCGGATAGGGAGGCTTAAACTAACTAATAATCTAATCTAATCTCATCCATGCTGCATTCAAGGACTACTTTTCCAATGTGCCGCTCTCTTGCATTATCCACAAGTGCAGTAGGACGTCCAAAAAAGATTCAGACATAAGTTTTCACTTGTAAGTACAGAAATTTAATGAATTAAGAACTTAAGAAGAAAGGACTCATGTCTGATGATGTTCAAAGTAAAGATGCGTGCAAAGACAATTCATGTATCAAGATTGCTCTAAATGGAAGACTGTTTTTTTCTAATTTAGTGTATTTTATAACTTTGTTTTTCAAATAGGATGATACATAGTAAGAAAATTAAAAAATGGTCTTTGTTGCCAAGCATGTGTAATTTCTCTTAGTCAAAATACTGGTAATAAAAATTCTTTAAAGTTCATTGATCCTAAAGAGAAAGTGCTATTGACCTATCCATCAAAGGATGTTATTGGCTCATGTTTAATTGCTGAAAATGAATGTCAGCAAGATCTTGCTATGTGTGTGAATCCTAAAACTCACAACTTGAAAAAAAATGCCTAATTCAACACTTCGTATTTGTATTGAAAAGATACTGTTCACTTCACAACCACTCTTTTGAAGTTGATCCTCTTCATAATCATGTTTATTTATTAAGGAAAGAGTACCTCCTTAGGAAGTTTTTTTTCATTGTGGAACCTAGAGCAATGAAATTTGGTGTCCAGATAGGAAATACAATTAAGAATCATTTGTCATAAATAAAAATATGCAATTTTCCCTATAGTAAACATGATATTCATAGAAAACGAGATTTTTGGGTAGGTTTTTCAAAATGCATCTCCTACAGTTTTCAAGCTACAAGGATGATTTTGGTGTCATTGAATGCAGAAATACTTACAAATTTCAAAAACTAACTTGTCATTCTTCAAACTTTTTGTTTGAAATGAGAAAAACATAAAAAATTCCAGTTCCTGTCTTCTTTCGTCGAATTTTGAACCCTATGACGTCACAACTTTTGATCAAAAATTAATACTGAATCGCCATGTTGGTTTTAAAAAGCCCTTGTCATTCCGCATCCAATGATACTAAAATCATAACTGTAGCTCAAAAACTGTAGGTGGAGATACATTTTGAAACCCCACATTCCGATCCTCTAAAATAAGGTAAACAAAAAAAACAAAAACATAAACAATCTCAATTTTTCTTTGTGTCTATTAGTTTGGTCAGCTAGGACCCTTGAAATCATTATCCAGTAATAAAGAGACATAGAAGAGGACATAGCAACGTCAAGCCGTGAAGAAAGTGCCAAGGGGGAGGTGTAACATGATAAAATACCACTTCCCCCTCCCCTCCCCCCCTCCCATACTTCAAACCCCCCGTAGCTGGCGAACCAATGAACGTACGAACTTAATTTTTTCACAGGATGTACCTGGCATCTTACCCTTCCTGTTGCAGCTAAAATTAATATCTCAAAAAAATTCGACATTCTGGGGGCACTCTTCCCTTAATAAAATCTGTTGTATTTCAATATATTACTTTCAGATGTCATCACTCTACTGAACTATTTAACAAAACTTTTCATGAAAAGAAATATTTCAGCCGCAAGATTTCAAATAAATTGACCTTTTTTTCTGGTATGTAAATGTAATGCCTCTATTCTATTAGGCATGCTCTGTACAACAAAATTAAATTACCTAGATGGTTGTAAAAATATTCTTTATTAACTTAGAACACAGAAAAAATCATGTATGTGAGGCATATAGGCATATGTAATTATTTATTTCTTTACATAGCTGGATATAAGCTTCTAAATAAATGTTTCTATGTAAAGATTCTTGTTCTTTATCATTCAGCAAGGACACAGTTGAAATATTTGCCTAAGCTAAAAACACGTGCGGTACAGAGTAGCGCAAGTCGGCCATTTCACAGCGCGATGTTCTGTCCCTGATGTTGGAGGTGGTGGCACACCTCCACCGCCTCGCACCTCCACAACTGGGGTCAAATGCTGGGACGGCAACTGGGCTGGGCGGGGCTTGGGACGGCAGATGTGGCTTCACTTGCTTGACTGGAAAAGATAGCAATGCCACCTCCCCCCATTCAACCTCCTTGTTTCATACGTATGGGTTTTTAGAGAAGCTCTTGTTAAATTTCATAAAACTTTGCACCTGTTGCTTCCCTAGGCATGAATTTCATATTTTCCTGATCAATGGCTACACTAGTTTGCTATTCTTAACTCTAGAGAAAATCATCGCTTGTCTAAAAGGGAAGTTGTGCACAATTTGCGCTTTTGTTACTTGCTGTGACTAGCCGTGATCTTCACGGGAGAATTGACGAGCAAGAAGATATCGTCCAAAGCAGATGCTCATATAATGGCACTGTACTTGACTACTTGAAAACATGCTCTGCCATGTAGCGCCTTAATTACGGCTGTTTAACGCAACACCAATATTATCAGTGTGGTGTAGTGCTATATTTTAGTCACCCCTAAACTCTATGTCGAGCATTTCTAGCTCAGTTGCCTCTTAAATTCTATCTAGTCATTTCAAGTGTTCAGTAATCCTAAGATGTATCAATATAAATTTAATCAATATAATGTTCCAACTTCTCCATCCTGTATCACCGATACGCCTCAGGAGAAGTATAAGTACTTCTAAGTATAAGTACTTATACTTCTATAAGTATTGCCACTTCACTCGACGCAGAGGAACTCAATGGCCAAAGTAGCAACAACAGGTCTTACATGGTATCACCACCAAAGATATTATACAATCATTGCATTTTGGGTTTTTTCTTTGTTTTTCCTGTCTCCTTTTTCATCTGCGTAGACAACATTCCGGCTTGTTCTATTTGTTGTTTAATCCTCATTTTCACATAATTATGTGCATTTTGCATCCCAACTCTGGGTACTTTGATGCCCTGCTGAGTGTGCTGCCAGTTCCATATTTAGTTCCATTTGTTCTAATTCATTTTTGTCCTTTGATGATCGCATTCAATTTGCTTGCCCTTTAGTGAGGTCGGCTGAAGATCGTTGTCCTTGATGACGTTAGGTTTGCCTCCTCAGCTCACTTCAGGGATTATGGCTATAGTATCCGTCTGATTCAATGTACATTTACCGTTGTGAAATTGTCATTTCTCAAGTATATCAAATGTCACAGAAAACCCTCCAGATATGTTGAAAGAATGTTTAATGGATTTAGGTTTGCAAATTTTCAGTTTTATCTGTCTATTTGCTACTTAATTTCGTGAAGAAAGCTGACACTCTGTCCAATCTACTTACCTTCCGCATGAGTCTCTTGAACATTCTGTCATTTTATTCCCTATTTTTGTCACTATTGCGCTGTAATATTCTACTGATTGTGTAGTCGGATGTGCTAACCGAAACTGGTTATTTATCCTTGTTGGGCCACTTGAAGGTGTCTAGTTCTGAGTTTCTGTGATAATCATCGTTACTAAGATTAGATGGGGCAATTGTCAAATGTATGAATTTATACCATCTCCTCATTCATTTCTTGAAAGCTTTGAAGCAGTATGATTTCAATTTCGTACTGTTGCTGTCTCGTTTCACTCGCCTGCCAGCGTCAGGGACATCCATGATTTTGCATGTGGACATTTCGGACAACCATGCAACGAACCAATGGGTTATATTTTTGTCGTGGCTGATGGTAGCAACTCGCATGGTATCAAAATTTTTTTTTTCCTGTATTATTGTGCTGCGTGGGAATTCAAGTCTGCAATTTTCTGGTAAAGTTGCTTGTTGATAGAAATGTTTGATAGGCAGCATGGCCTACGCTGTCATTGGCTGCTATTGTGCCTGACTTGATTTTCTGCCCATATGCTGAAAATGGCTCTTGTTCTGAATTTCTTGGTGGCTGTCCCGTCTATTCTTAACTCTATAATGATTGAAATTAAGCATCTTAAGCAAGCATCTCGAGGACAGCAAGTCCTTGATACCTGTCCTGCCTAAATTGGTCTCTCTCCTTATTCTCCTGCCTAACCTGATGTAATGGGGCTATTCACCAGTCTCCTAAACCTTGTTTGAAAATGAAATGGTGCAATCTGCCTGTTCTCCAACCGGTATTTTTCTGTTTCAGGACAGATTTATTATGTTAATTAACTGGTAAAGGATGAATTCCAAAAGCATCATCGAATGGGTGTGTGGAGAGGTGCAATCGGACAATTATCCAACTCTTGAAGGGACTAGCGAAAGAAAATCCCAGTACATGGGACACTCGGCTGTCACAAGCCTTGTTGGTCCATAACAATACCATACATTTGCAGTTAGGAAAGAGCCCATCTCAGTGTTTGTTACAGGCACCACACCCTACTTATTACAATATTCCTATATATTATCAGATAGCAGCACCACTTCTACATGGAAAGCAGGACACCCTAAGTTCCCACCATTTAGTGTAGGTCAACTTGTCTTGAAGAAAACTCGAAGGAAAGGAAATAGTGTTACGAGCATGTTGTTCAGATGCTATACAGAATAATGAAAGTACAGTCTGATAGTGTAACGTATGACCTGCAAAAAAATGATACAATGAGAGGAAATATTAAAGCACACTATGAACAATTAAAGCTGTGGAGAGAAGTTCCAGACTATTTGAAGGAACATGTTATCTTCAATGAAGAAACTGGAGCTCAAAAAGTAACCCCCAGCAGTGGGTCTGAATCAAATCAAAATAGGACAAACATAATCTTTAGTAGTAATCCTAGTGATTCAAAGGAAGAAGCTGTGCTTCCTTTACCTAGCTCTAAGAGTAGAAACAAGGATGTAAATAAGTTTGCAAACAAAATTCCTAAATCAAAAGAAATGGAATTGTTAAAGAAAAGAAAGAAAACGACCAAAAGGGTAAAACTCAATTTAATTCATAAAAATCTGAGTGAACCTACTTGTGGTGAGGCCATTAAAGACCCGGTATTATAACAAATAAGTATGGATTCACATGTAACAGAAGACATTAATTATAGGATGTCATCTCCGTTGTTTAGGGGCTTGTCAGATAATTTTGACTTAGGGTTGGATGAACCAGTATCCAGCATTAAAAGCAAATCACCCCAGTCAAGTTCTCTAAAGATAAGTAGTAACATAGAAACTCAGGATAGTTTTTTGATGGGGAATTTTTTAATCTGGTCTGAAAGAGCTTGGAGTCACCAAAAGAGTTACCTACAAGAGGTCATTAACTGCTCTGAGCAGGAAGCTCAAGATGGAAACAAAGTAAGAGAAACAGGTGAGGAGAGACAAGCTAGAGATATTCTACAGCTATTTGTAAGCAACACTTCAGAGGAAAGTCATAACTTTTCAGGATTTACAGATGACTTCACAGGATATTTTGATTGAAAAATTTATTTGTACATGATACTGATTAATTTATTAGGTAAAATTGAGAAACTACATACTTCATTGCTTGTATTATCATCGGAAGTTATTTATTATGCGCGGCAGATTGGCAGGAAGACCTACAACCGGAGAGCAGGAGCCGAGACTGACGGCAGACACCAGAGCCATCACTCAAAGCTCTGTTGTATCAGCCGAAACTTAAGACTGAAGAACAGCCCACAACGGCTGATTCTTCCTCCGGCATCTCTTGCTGCTGCGGTACTCCAGCATCATCTGCTGCCGCTGTACTTCGGCATCTCCCACTGCTCCTGCACTCCGGCATATCTTGCCGCTGCCGTCCTCCGACATCTTGCCACTGCCGCACCTCAGCATCTCCTGCCGCTGCCTTACTCCCGCACCTCCAATCACTTCTGTACCCTTGTAATGGCCTTGCTGCCGCCCTTGCACTCGGGCAGGCCAGCCTTGGGTCAGCCGTGTTGCTGAGTGGGAAGTTGCCCTAGGGTTGCTGCCACGCCAGGTTGCCCCTAGTATAGTCGGCCACTGCGTTATAGTTGAGTGTTTATTTGGTCAGGGTTATTTGTAAGTAGGTAGGTTATTACTCTCCGCTCATGGTTATTCTTCTAAGTATACGTGTGTAGTTATTGTTAAAGTGTATGAATAAAGAACAAGAATGAAAGTAGTAATCCCATGACCTGGGAGTGTCGGCTTGTTATTCACCTTGAGACAAAAATAGGAACAAAGGTAGGTCTGTCACAAACCAAGGTATATTAGCGCTAGCGATCTAAGCTACACATGTTGATGGTAGAAAGCCTACCTGTCCCCCCAACACTGTTCTTTTTAGTTGCTGTTCTGCAAGATATCTTCCGTTTAGTCATAGGTGCCTGTATTAATTTTGTCTCTTTGTAATTTTGCTCGTCATGTTTACATACCTTAATGGCCAACAGTCCGTCAGCCATCAGTTAGTTGGCACTCTTGCAGACTGTAAGCGACAGACTACGACTACCACCTGACTGTGACTGGCTGGCTGACTGCTAACTGATGGCTGATATTACAGATGTCATGTATAGCAGATGTCAAGTTTTGGTATTACAGATGTCTTTTTTTAAAGTTCGTTTTGAATTGATATTCAAGCCTAGTCGGGAATTTAATATTTGTGTGCTATCAAATGACTCAAGTTATTGATTCCAGGACCAAATGAGCGCAGCCCCCTTTGCCCTCACTTTCAAGAGAGAAGTAGACGATGCCTGTGCTGAGGCGCGTACAGAGCAAGCAGGAGCAGAGGACGAGTTGAGGGAAGGCAGCTCTGGTGTGTGCAACACAAGAACTGCTCATCAGAGATCAGCTGGAGCATCTCAAGGGAGCGCTGCCTCACTTCCGTCAGACGTGTCGGGTAGCGGCAGTGGAGTTGAGGTCAACCCTCCGGACACACTCAAATCAGTACGCTTCCTGTGTGCACATTGTGATTACTCGAGTACTCGGAAGGACGAACTTGTATTGCACCTACGTGACGAGCATAAATTATGGCTTGATTTCAAGTGCGAGTCTTCTAGTTATTCTGGTCTTCATTTCAATAAATCAAAACTGCGTTTAGAGGTGAAACCTGATAAGAAAATTATGTATAAAGTGTGCCTCGGTTCTGGTGAGAAACCTATGAAGGAACATAAAAGAGCAAAACAGGAGGTAAAAAAATTGTACAATTGCGAGCAATGTGACTACTCCTCAGCGCACAAGACTACTTTTAAGCGACACCAAATCAGGAAGCACAGCAAAGAGAAACTGTTCAAGTGCGAGCAGTGTACATTCATCACCGCTTGTGGAAGTAGCTTCAAGTCGCACCAAGCCAGCAAGCACAGCATAGAGAAATTATTGAGATGTGAGCTCTGTGATTATTGTACTATAAATAATTATTGTATGAAAATGCATCAAGCTCGCAGGCATAAATTAGGAAAGCTACTGAAATGTGAGGTGTGTGACTACTCCACTTGTTACGCTGTAACCATGAAAAGGCATCAAGATGGCAAGCATAAATTAGGAAAGCTACTAAAATGTGAGCTGTGTGACTACTTCACTCGTTCTACTGAGAATATGAAAAGGCATCAAGTTAGCAAGCATAAATTAGGAAAGCTACTAAAATGTGAGCTGTGCGACTATTCCTCTTGTGTTACTGTTGAAATGAAAAAGCATCAAGCTCGCAAGCATAAATTAGGAAAGCTACTGAAATGTGAGCTGTGTGACTACTCCTCTTGTGATACTGGTTACATGAAAATGCATCAAGCTGGCAAGCATAAATTAGGAAAGCTACTGAAATGTGAGCTGTGTGACTACTCCTCTTGTGTTACTGGTGAAATGAAAAGGCATCAAGCTCGCAAGCATAAATTAGGAAAGCTACTAAAAGCTGTGTGACTGAACTATTACGGTAAATAGCTTTTTGAAAAGGCTTTACCTCGGCAAGCACACCTGATGAGCGCAGTGGTGCAGAAACCGACCCCAGGATGTACTATAAGCAAACGAATTCGGCTGGTTCACATGTGACATAATACGTTTCCAACGTGTTGAGCAGTGGAAAGCCAACTTGTTATCAGCTAAGCATAAAATCAGTTACCAAAAAATGTATAGAAACAATCTACGGGAAACAGAAGAATTGTGAGTTTATTGTTATTATTCATCATTTTATGCGACACGTTCGGGTGAAGAACGACGTAAGCGCATTTATACTGATTCCAACATAAAAGGCAAAGTGTTGGGAGCATCAAAATACTTACTTGCAATGATCAAAACTTTGAGCCTTTAAATAGGGTTTAATAATTGTATAATGAAAGAGTATTATTATTGATTTAAAGGTAATTTTAAGATTATAATATCCCCATCACACGCCTGCCTGTGTGTGATGGGGTTGACCTGTCCTGTGCGGGGGGAGGGGCTGCACTCAATGAAGCGGTCGGGGTAAACCAGCCATGGCTTTCGGGTCTGACTGTGGAAGATGGTTGTGCTGGGCTGCTGCTGATCCTGGCAGTTCTGGTGCGGCCAGTGCTGCCTCTCTCGCCTCTTAGTGACTAAGGGTGATGATTGTGGCCTGCTGTCGGCTACCCTCCCATAGGGAGGAGAAGCCTGGTATATGTTAGTATGTCTAATATTTTCGATGGGTAGGGGTTTGTGATTTGGCAACCATGCATTTCTGGGAACTGCCCGTAAACGGTCATTTCATTCTGGTCCGACTATAGTTGTCTCTGAAGGCGGCCGCTGCTGAGTGTGTGGCATTAGTTCTCCCGAGGGGAAGGTGTGACGCCACGAGCTCTTGTTTATATGTATAGGCCATCGTGCTGATGATAAAATATACCAACCAGGGTTTTTGTTTTCCTGGAATTTTTCTTTGCGGCTTAGTGCTGTCCTGTTTCTCTGCATTTCATACTTTCATCTTCAACCTTTGTCTAGTTTCATAAACACTCTTTCTGTCCTTACGCTCAGGATCTTTGTTAATAACATATTTTGTGCATAGATTCCTCGTTCGTTGAACTATGTACTACATGGACCTTTTCTTCATCTTCTTTGCTAACACGTTCGTCGTGGTTAGGGAGGCTTAAACGCGCTCGTCTGATCAAACCAACGCCTCTGAACCATAGACGATCTTGCCTATTCTAAACTTAGTCATTGAATCTCAATTTGGATTCACAGGAAGACTAGCATGTTCATCTCGAAAGTGATTTTTTTCATTTGGTAAATTTAATTTATAATGTGCATTATAGATCGAGTATACCCTAATTTAATTTAAACTTAACCTAACGTAACCAAACCTAGCCTAGTCTATACCTGACACAACGTAGAGCCGTGCAGTGCGCCATCTGGCATCAATATCGGGTCTGTTACCGCGTCCAAATGTACGCGCGGATTTTGTGTTGGCCTCCCTAAACTCTATCCTAAATGGTGCCTCCCTCCTTCCTCTCTTTAATACGCTCTTTTTTGTAGCGGTTAGGGAGGCTTAAACTAACATGTAATCTAATCCAGATTGGGTGACACAAACGGAAGTTGTGATGGACAATGTTATTATTAGGCCTGCGATGTCGGAGTTTGCTTTGATGTCAGCCTCCAGTCCGCAGAAAGTAGTTTTCATCTCCCCTAACTCGCCATTACGCGCTCTCTGAGCGCTGCTTGAAATTCAGGAGGCAAAACTTGATTCGTATACAACCTCCGTTTGATGTGTTGGATTTATCTCTTTTGTGTACCTTCACGCGATGGCGTCTTAGCGGTGAGAAGTGATCTTTGATCACAACTTGTATTAATTTTGGTGCTAATAGTGATTTTAGTTGTGTGATCCATGTAATTTTTGTGTTTAGGTTTGCATTGCGAAAGAGGTACTGTAAAAACTCTTTAAAATTTATTCGAGATCTGGAAGGTTTCTATTGTCCATAATGTAAATATTAAATAGATTTTTATGTGTACGTTTGTGATGCGCCGCCATGGGTGTTGTGCGTTTGCATAAATTACTTGTTTTCTCACCAGTTTCACTGTAATGTCGACCACGGTAATTTTTTACTCGATTTTATAGCGTTGCATGAGCAAGCAACGCGTGGCGCATCCGGCGTGTGAAGCAACAAACTTTTGGTGACCACCGCCCGTCGTAGGTAGTCTTTTGCCGCACCCTCCAGGGGGACAACTATTCTATCTATGGACATTAGCGCTCCCAGGGGGAAAATGTGAGGGCCCGAGCTGAGAGTTTGGTAGGCCTTCTTTTCTTGAAAAATCTTCAAGGACCCCCTTTTTTCGGTTCACTGCTGTCTTGTTTTTCGGCACCTACTTCTTTCTTCTTCAACTTTGATCTCGTTTGCTGAACTTTTTTCTCATTTTACTGTTTCTATGCCTTTTCTACATAGATTCCGCGTTCCCTAACTCCATACTAAATGGTGCCTTCTTCCTTCCTCTCTTTGGATCGTATTTGTTGCGGATAAGGAGGCTTGAACTAACTAATAATCTAATCTTTTGTCGTAGTATTGTTTTCGAAATGATTGTTCTTGAATTTATACGAGAGTCAAATTAATGAGGTGTTTAAATTAATAATTGAGTGTAATTGTGCAAATGTGAAGTTTAGTTAACTTGATTTTGTAATTTGTTGCCTAGTGTTCGTATGATGAATTAGTGCTTCATTCAATCAGTGATTATTTTTTTTTTTTGTAACTTTTGAAATAAGTTGCGAAAATTTGAAACTTGTATTTTTTTCTAATTGGCCATTCATTTCAAACGAAAATTATTTTCTTGTTACCATTCATGTACTTCGTGACAACTTTCTCCATGATCGTCACACCAGAGGGAGAATCGGATTAGCTACCTCGATGCCCCACCCTGCCGAAGGAGGTATACCCCAAGGCAGCGTACTATCCCGTACCTTGCAATCCCGTACTATCCCGCTGTGAATAACATAGCAGCTACCTTACCCCCATCTGTTGGAGCCTCACTATACGTGGACGACTTCACGATTTACTTTGCTAGAGCTTCCCGCGAGTTGTCGAGCGGCAACTCCAACTTGCAATCAACTCGCTAACCCGCTGGAGCCAACAAACAGGATTCCAATTCAATGCTGAAAAGACAGTATCCCTGCAAATCTGTCGCCGACACCACTGCCCCAAAACGGCCCATACCCTGACAATGAATGGTCAACCTGTGCGAGCGGTGGAGCAGTACAAGAACCTGGGACTGATTTTTGACACTTCCCTCACCTGGAGGCCGCACATCCAAGATCTGATGCGGCGATGTAATTCTACTCTTAATTTGCTGAAACCACTTTCTAATGAATCATGGGGCGCAGATAGGATTTTCTTACTTCGTCTCTACATAACGTTGCTTAAGCCTAAGCTGGATTATAGCGTGGAGGTTTACTCCTCCGCAGCACCGTCCATTTTGTATCTTCTCCAGCCCATCCATAATGCTGCTATTCGTGTCACGACGGGAGCCTACCGTACCTCCCCTGTGACAAGCCTCCACTCAGGCCTCCTGCCTCTGCGGCTATATGCGACTATAAAAAGCCTCAATTATGCGGCCAGAATTGGAGCAAGCGTTTTCAATCTGTTACACGAATTGAGCACCGAAGCAAATGCGCCTCCCGCAGACCGGCGCGGAATCAGGAGAGGCCCCACACTTGAGAAACTTCTTCCAACGTGTTGCGGTCCTTCGAGATCGCAATGCTCCCCATCGAGACCAGGTTCTTCTAGAACAGATTTCTCCACTTCCACCGTGGCGGTTACCTGCTATTAGCATCTGTCGCAAACTTTACAAATGTTTCAAGTCCACGACCGCTCCATTCCATCTTCGAGCACCGTACCCACCAATTTCTCTCTCGTATTTATAGGGATGGAACTAAAGCTCCAGAAGGAGCAGCATATGCTTATATTTAAGGCTCCACGACGTATCAACGTCGTATTCAACCACACGCTACTTCGTATACAGCAGAACTATATGCTATATACGATGCTCTTCATAAAGCTGAAACTCTTCCTCACCTGGTGACTACTATAATTACCGACTCGCGAAGTGCTATTCAAGCTCTCTCGAGATACAACTCGCCTCACCCCGTCGTTCAACTCATACAGTGTCGCCTCATTTCGAGCAGTAAACAATTTACTTTCTGCTGGGTGCCGAGCCACGTCGGAGTGCCGGGACACGAGGCAGCCGATCGTGCAGCTCGAGAGGCTCTCCACCTGCAAATAAATACAGTTCGCCTTCCTCGAACAGACCACAAGTGGCATTGCAAAAAGAGCATACGAGAACACTGGCAGGCTGAGTGGTCGGCACGTGCCAACAACAAGCTGAAGGCGATAAAACCAGATGTCTGTCCGCTCTTGTTATCCTAGCAGAGGGATCGGAAGTAGTCCTCGCTTGGCTCCGTATAGGCCATACGCGCCTCACGCACCGCCACTTGCTGGAGGGCCGACCGCAACCGCACTGCGATAGTTGTATTGTGCCTCTAACGGTCCGCCACATCCTTCTCGAATGTCCCGACTACGGACATGTGCGTCAAGCTCGCCTCGGCGCTGAGCCGAACCTCTCTGAACTACTGACCGGCCCCGCCATCTGCGGGCCACGCTCTCTTCTGAACCTTTTCTTAGTAGAAATTCGCCTGCTTCATGAAAATTGACTCTCAAAAAAAAAATGAGTAACCTCTAGAGAGAAAATCTCCGCCTCACATGAGGCCCAAACCATCGCCAGCGCGCATGCTCGCGACTAGAAGCATCGTCGCTCCTCCGTCAGACCAAAGCTGACACACCACGGCACTAAACGGGGTTGGGATGACCCGCACCCCTCGCAAATTTCCATGATAAAACCTGAATGTTGCAACACTACCAAATTCGGCTGTGATTTCGTCTGAGTAAAGAAAACGGCGGGAAAACCTAAAAGTAGTAATTTTTTATTTTACGGGTATTTCTTGAATATTTTATGCATATTTCATGGTTGTTTTATAATCCTTTTTTTAGGGTTCTTCTCTTTTAGGGTCTTTTTTAAGGTTCTTTTCTTTTAGGGTCCGTTAGGACTTTTGCAGTCAAGTGTGTTTTATGGTCGATTTATGGTCCATTGGAGCTTTGATTTTTTTTTGTGGTTCAATCGTCACCTATTTTTTGTGGTCAATTTATTGGTCATGTGTAGTCTTTTTATGATTTTTTATGCACCTCCGTGTTATGGTAGACTTAATTCACCCTCTCGCTTTATGGAATGTGAATTGATGTTGTGTTGATGAAAGCATATGAAATGGTGCCTTCATCCTTCCTCTCTTCGTACATCTTTGACACCGTAAGGGAGGCTAGATCTAAATTATAATCCTTTTATCTGAAGAATAAATTCAATGTTAAATGCGTGTGTCATTTCAATGATTTTGCAACACTGTCTTCTCTGAAATTTCAAAACCTATAATTTTTTAACTGTTCACTTTTTATATAACTTAATGTTTGAATATTTTATACAACATTGTTTAGATATGATCTATAACTTGTGTGTAGATATGTTATGTAACTGTATATTGTGACGATTTTATAACGTCTAAATATATAATTAGCAACATGTCTAGATGTGGAATATAACCGTTGCTATGTTATTACAACATAGCAACTAAGCCCAATAATTACTATTTTACCGTTAAATGTAACTAAAGTAATTCGGTTAAATAACGTTCTTATTTTCAGTGCGCGAGATAATATTGATGTTCTTATACTGTAAATAGGTATAAATATAAAACTTTATCAAGTGTACAAACTGCTCTGAATAAACGATATCCATACACAAACTCGTTCATAAGCCCGTATATTTTAAATAACTTGTCACGAACAGCACGACACAGCCTCGTCATGTGCTGGTAACAAATGTTATTACCGAAAATGTATGAAACAATAAACAAGTCAATAGATAACCGTATCACATCCGAAGTTTTATTGATCGTAGTGCGGGAATGGGCGGAGTCAGAGTTGAAATGGGCGGAGTCAAAGTTGAAATGGGCGGGGCAAGGCGGAGCTAGGGCGGGGCAAGGCGGAGCTAGGGCGGGGCAAGGCGGAGCTAGGGCGGGGCAAGGCGGAGCTAGGGCGGGACAAGGCGGGGCAAGGCGGAGCGAGGGCGGGGCACGGCGGAGCGAGGGCGGGACAAGGCGGGGCGAGGGCGGGGCAAGGCGGAGCGAGGGCGGGACAAGGCGGAGCGACGGCGGGGCAAGGCGGAGCGAGGGCGGGGCAAGGCGGAGCGAGGGCGGGGCAGGGCGGAGCGAGGGCGGGGCAAGGCGGAGCGAGGGCGGTCTCGCTCCGCCTTGTCCCGCCCTCGCTCCGCCTAAACTCCACCCAATCCCACCTTTGACTCCGCTCATTTCTGCTCTAGCTCCACCCATTCCGGAAACCGAGGAAGCTATGCACGCGGTCATCACAGAAGTTAGAAAGCAAGTTCATGAAACATTGTTAGCGGGTACCGAATTACGGAAAAGGGAATAGCTTTCTCGATTACCAGAAGAAAAAAGAAAATGGAGAATAAAAAGATGCGTTCGTGTTTATTTATTACTGGAACACATACTCGGCGTAAAT